>NNCF01131523.1:181402-200750 GCA_002313205.1 Laupala kohalensis | reverse complement strand
TTCAGTAGGAGACCACGCCTTCTGGCAGAACCTCACCTCGCCCTGGGGAACAACGTTCTAAAATTCTACCCTTTTGTAAAATTCTTAGGTCTAATTTTTGATCAGAGACTGAGTTGGATTGAACATCTGACAGACCTAAGAGCAAGAACATTAAAGTCTCTGAATTTATTGAAGTGCCTGAGTAGCAGGGAATGGGGCGCTGATCGCTACTCCCTGCACCAGTTTTATCGAGCATTCATAAGATCTCGGCTCGATTATGGCTGCGTTGTATACAGCTCTGCTCGTGCAAGCTATTTAAAGAAGTTGGATAGTGTCCATCATGCAGGAATTCTACTAGTAACGGGAGCATACCGCACTAGTCCTATTCCGAGTTTGTATGTCGAGAATGGCGAACCATCTCTTTGCCTCCGGCGGCAAATCCTCATGCTACGACACTTTTGCCACTTGCAAACTTTACCCGAAAATCTGGTGCACAACGCGGTTTTTCATCCATCCTCTTCTTCCATCCGTTTCTACAACAACAGACTGAGAGCAACCAAACCTTTTGGATATCGCTCCAAACAAATTTTGGAAACCTTAAATATACGCACACCTAATGTCTTACATCAAGGTTTTAGTAAGTCTCCCCCTTGGGTTTTGCACAAGCCGAAGATTATTTTCGATCTTCTGCATCATGACAAGAAGAACACTTCAGCTCCGATGTTAAGGGTATACTTTCACCTAATCCTCGACAAACACCGGGTCCGTATCCCTGTGTTTACCAACGGGTCGAAGCAAGCTGATGGTGTCGGCTGCTCCGTGGTATTTCCCCGTGAGACCAGTGGCTACCGTCTAGGCTACTTGTGCAGTGTTTACACTGCTGAGTGTTACGCCTTATTAAGAGCATTGCGATCAACAAAGTGCTCCGGCAGATCACAGTTCCTGATTTGTTCTGATTCACTGAGTACCCTTCAAGCAATCCAGAACATGTATCTAGCTGATAAACTGATCCAGAACATCAAGGATGTATTTTTCTCACTGCAAAGTGATGGAAAGAACATAATGTTTTGCTGGGTTCCCGGACACGTGGGTATCAGAGGAAATGAGGAAGCAGACGTTTCCGCAAAGACGGCATGACTCAAGACTCGCGTAGATTTCTCCACGATTCCAAAACGAGATCTCCTAAATTCCGTTAAGATAAGGATTCTGAGTGAATGGAGCAATGAGTGGTTAGCTGTTGAAAGGAATAAGCTCCGACTTATCAAATCTTCTGTTAAGTCATGGAGCAGTTCCTGTAGGCCAGCCCGGCGCGACGAGGTCTTGCTGACCCGCCTGCGCATAGGACATTGTCCTCTCACTCATAGGTATCTCTTACTACTTGATGATGAACCCGTTTGTGAGGAGTGTAGCTGTTCTCTGACAGTGCGTCACCTACTAACTGATTGCAGAAGATACTCAAGTATACGGAGACAAATTGGTCTGGCTGCAGATTTACCAACAATTCTCGGAAATGAAACGGTTAATGTTAATAAACTCTTGAATTTTATTAGTAGATCGGGGCTCTTCCCACAAGTTCTCGGGAGGGTTTTTAATTTTCATTTCCTTTTCGTCTTTACTGTCTTCTTTGTTTTTATCGTTTGTTTCTGTAAATTGAAAATATAATATTTAAAAATTGTTTTTTTTTTGTGAAATAATGTATTGGTATTCTGTTTTCTTTTCTTTTCTTTCATCTTTCTATTTGGATATTTTTTGATTTTAAGAGGGTTTTTTAGTGGGTATGGTCGAGATATTCGGCGAGTCCCACACACGGGGAAGAGTCATTACGGGTCTTCTCTATGGTGCGAAACTGCATTTTTCCCTACTTGCATGGGCTCTAATGACCTCGATGTTGACAAGCCCTAAAGCCCCAACCAAAAAAAATATATAAAAAAATAGTAATATAAAAATAGCTGAGAAAGCAATTATATATATGCATGATGATTTATTTTACTACTGCAATCAAAAATGTTTATTTAAATATATTTCAAATGCACTGCTTGCATTTTAAATTATTTTTTAACAGTATAGTAATTTTTTTGCTATGGTCATGTTTTAAAATATTAACCCGTATCATTTATACGAATAGAGGTTTAGAGCACCAGCGAAGCAAGTCTATCTCATCTGATGTTGAGAAATTTGCTTGTAAAGTTTACTTTATGTAGGTGCTCCGAGAATATGGATCTAACCTTTTTTATATAATATGAACTAAGGACTTTGTTAACTATGGCACTAACATCTTACTTCTTTACCTCTTTAAATAAAATATCTCAAAATGTGAAGAGAAAAGTAGTTTTGTGCCCTGAAAATGCCCTGTTTATTGAAAATGTTTCATGTAAAAATGTAAATTAAAATACATATGATGAACAAAACAAAGACTATGTCTCAGAAACAGGACGACCAACAATGAATTGCATTGTGTGCTCATTATAAAGCAATAAAAATAAAGAATGACATTTCGAATGTGTGTATCGGGTATCTACACAATGCTAATTTAACATTATTTTCATTATGTTTGTTAAAGTAATCTAGCTCATATATTAGAGATTTATAATTAATTATAAAAAATTATGTAATTAAAAGGGTAATCATATTTTATTACAAAAAAACTTTAAGAAAACATTCTGAGGATCGTGATTTTAGAAGGGTTGAATATTTCCCATGGAATTTAAGCTGACAAAACGTCTTAAAGAAATGAAAACAAAATTAATACATTTCAACAGAACAAAAAAAATTTTTTTTTTACTCATTCACTCATTCCATTAAAAATCGCTCTCACATTTCTTTCTTTCTTTCCTTTTCTTTCCTTCTTTCTTTCTTTCTTTCTCTTTCTTTCTTTGAAATTCGTTTCCACGACTTTTCCACAACTTGTGGAATTTATAGTTATTGTTAGTCTCGTTCTCGGTGACTGATAAGGAGGGTTGGTTAGTCTAACTAATGAGATTTTACTAACAGCTCCGACAGGAGCGCTCCCATACTGTGAAATTTGGCTCTACACTGCTGGTGTCTGTTTAAAGTTATGATACCACAGCTAGTTAAGGGACCGGCACCCCGACCGTAGCATCCACATGACTGCATTAACTACAAACAGCGTCTCTGAGATGCCGATTAATGTCAGGCATATTACGCAGATATAAAAGAAACAAAACTAATTCTACTCAACCAATGGGAGTCGTGTTAGCGATTCTTCAAAATCACTGTATTATTATTATTATTATTACAAATAAGAAATTGGTGTAACGGTTTTTAATGAATAATAAGTTGTATTTTTTGCTATAGGTAATGATTTAGTAAATAATTACTGTGAAATTATTTAAGCAAGATGTTTATGTGAGCGGCGTTTAAAACAGTACAGGTAGTGGATGAAACGCATCTTGCCTCTCTCTTGTTTTCTCTTGCTTTATAACTGGTTGCGCGAAGTCAGAATCACTTCGTATCAAAAAATTCCTCATCACCGTTATTTATTCACCAAATTTAACCATTTTATTAAAATGTAGGGCAGTCCATTAAAATATGAATAATTGCAACTTAAGTTCTGTCAAAAAAATTGCTATAAATTTTTTCATTGAAATTAACATTGTGTACATTTTGAGAAAATTTGATTTTAATTTCATTCTATAAAAGTATTTTTTTAATTACAAAATATTACATTCCAGTTTGTTCACTAGAATTTATATTGAACCAGTAAAATTGTAATATTTACACGTTTTATTGCTTCATTTGAACAATTTTTTTAAACAATTGAGCGCTGTTCTATCACAAAATCACTATCGAGAACAACTAACAACTTATTACCTATCGAATGCCGTTCGGCTAATTTCTTGCTTGTAATAAACAAAGGCTCAGTAATTTTTTGGAAAAAATCTTTTAAGTTAGAAATTTGCACAACTTAGGATTTAGCTTAAATTGTTTAGTAGAGAGAAATACCCTCTATTTGACATTAAAATTTTGGACATTATTATCAATCAATCCTTTGCGAATTAAAAGGGGACAAATTATTTGTGCTTTCCAAATAATTTCCACCTTGGTTTAGGACATTACAACAATTTTTGACGTAACGCGACAATTGTTAACAAAAATGTCGGAAGGAATTATGAAACGTATCTTAGTAACTAATTAACATACAGCGCGCAAAGTTATGTTGTTTTTTTTGTTGCAAGAAGTACCCTTCAGAACCATAAAAACAAAAACCAATTATTCTTTGAAGTAATTATTGCAGAAAATACTCGAATAGGTTTTCTGAGTTTTTTGCAATACCTAAATAACGAATTTCTACCTACAATGCCTTGTATAGGTCTTTTTAAGTTCTACAACTCACTCATTTCATTTTTTATCTACAATCAATACCTGAGTCACTGGATAAAAAAACAGGAAAATCGAAAATTTCGGTATTTTAATGCTTATTGCAAAAAATTTACCACCTCTACGTTCCTTAAAAAGCAGGGTCGCAGATTAGATTCGTATTTTTTAGATTTACACGATTAAACTACGCCCTATCTTCTTAAACAGTTTTCGTCATTTTAGATCCATTTTCTGCTCTAATTCGTGTATGAATACATATACAGAACTGGTATTGGCCATCCATCGTCTAAAATATTTCTTTTGGTCCATTTTCTGTACAACCCAAGACAGCGAATGATTGAAACTGGGTTCTCAACAGGACTTAACCAAGACCAAAAACCAGAGCTATTTTTGTGATGCAACCATTAGACAATTTTCGTGAACTAAACTGTGTTATAAATAAAGGATCGCAAAATGGTTTCAGTGCCATCCTTTAGAGATTAAATTATGACAAAGGTAATATGTTAATTTTTAGTATATTATTGTGGCGTGTCTTCGAAATTAATTTAGGACAGCGGTATAATTTTTTTAAATTTACTTGGTTATTTCAGTGAGCGTTTGTAGTTTTTCTTAACTGAAGCGTATAACAATATTGTTCCATTCTGAAAACTTCGCCATATTTACTTCATAATAGAAAAAATTAATTACTTTCCTATTCCTTCCCTGATTGGAGCGAAAAAAATGTAATAAAATTATTGAAAAACATAAGGAAGAGAGTTCGCTCCAAAAGCATGCATTGTACATATACTGATGACTTACCTTCGTGTAGTTTTGCTCCAACGACCTGAATGCCGGAGTGTGCTAATTTCTTTAATTTCGTAAATACATCTGCATCGCGTCCAAGCGGGCGCGTTCAGGTGATGCAAGTTGGAATTCAATTAGATTGGATTGTAACGAGATAGATTGTGAAGTAGAAGGAGCGAGGAACAGAACGTTAGGGAAAACATTAAACCATTTAACCAGTGAAGTTGGAGGCACATGTTTTCGAAGAAGCACATTAAGGTCATATAGGACTATGAGAAAAAAAAAAGTTTAATTATTTCAAATAAATATTCCTTTGTCGATAACACTTTTTGGGGGTGGGAGGGCTTACTATGTATTTTGAAAAGTATTTAGGAATAGGGTTGACATAGCTCTGATTGGTAACGATGAAAGACCTATTTCATTTAATTTTTATTATACAGTGTCACATGGATTTTATGTCAATTTTATAACAGGAAGAAGATTGATTACATGTCAGTAAGATTAGATTCTTTTCACGTTACTTCCCGACGTGGTTAGCGTGATTTCGTAATTTAAATTCAGTATTTGATTTAATAATACGCTACACTCCATACATCAGCGAGGAAAATTACCCCTGCAGGGTTTCTCTCCAAAAATATTCATTTCACATAAAAATTACTTCAACTGAAGTTAACTTGTTGATTTATGGAGATACAACTGTCATCTATTGAATCGTTGTATTTCGCTTATTTAAGGAAAAATGAAGAATATTCAGAAGAGCTACGGTATGAGATTTTTAAACATATGAATAAGGACAAAAATTGAGAAATCAAAATGGTCAAACGTATAAAATATAATTCAAGTATATATTTTATAATACTGTACATTTTACGATTTTGTAATTTTTTCAGATTTATTTGCTTTATCTTTAATTACACGCTGGACTAAATTAATAATTTATAATGAATAATGGAATCTCTCCGCCATAATGTAGATCTGTTTCTGTGTCCTGTAATGTATTTTTGTGTCTTTCAATGAAAATTCGATCAGTTAACATGTCTCGTGTTCGACCAGTTATTTTGTCTGGTTTTCATGAACACTTTGAGAAAAAGTTCCTTCTTGTGCTTTGAGAGTGATTTTTTGATTTCCTACTTGCGGTTACGGACAGACTCGTCAAAATTTGATAACAAACTTACTTTATTTTATTAATCAGTATATTAATGTATTTAACACTTAAAATTAACTCAAAACGAAAAAAGATTCCTTAAATGCCACCACAAATTTTATTTCTGAAATGGTGATATCATTGAACAGTATCACCATGATGAACTTCTATAATCTCGGCTGCAATCATCGTGATCTCAAAAGCACAGCCTTTCTCAAACTCTCACCATCCTTTGCTGGCAGAAAAACCTGCGCTGGGATGTAGCTCCCGCAGGAAATTACTAATCAGATAAATTGCAGCTTTACTTGGACAAATTGCGACCTCTATTAAGCAATCAGCCGTGTGAGAGGACCGGCCCAGGTTCCGACTACCCTGCACGATTAGTCTACGGCAACCTAAATAAGGAGCTAAATTGATGTAATTTAGACGCGTATATAATTAACACTTTCATCTCTGAGATCAACTTTGCTTCTCATAATCATGCATAACATTGTGTTGGAATCAAAGTCTCACTTAACTCTTCTCAAAAAACTGTAACAAAGAGATGTTTAAAAACTGGAAAGAAAGCATGGTTGTAGTCTTCTCTAATTTTTATAACCTTTAAATAGGGAGGCTTTCTGTATCCTCTGATAGAGTATCTTTTTGAAAGTAAAACTGTAAGAATAACCTAATATTAGGTACAGGAATATTAAATCATCGAGCACATAATCTTGTGTGGCCCGCAGATACATCATATATGACTTGTTCATGAATAAAGCAATGAAACATGGATTATTGGGTATTCATTCTCACATTGATTCCAAATGATATACTAGATTTTCCTATCTATCTATCGACTAGCTTCGGTATTGCTCATGTGAATTTTGCGATCTTTCTACAAATATTATTTCTTAAATAGCCTTTAATGTTCATAGAAGCTACATAAATTTGTAAAAACACATCGTTCGCGAAATCTCACGGACAAGAATAGCAATAAAATAATGAAAAAACAAACATTTTTATAAATTGGCGAATTGAATTAATAACTTCTTTCATGGTTTTTGCATAGATTAGTCCAGAGGCACATGAAAAACAATATTTTTATAGAATATTCACAGTGAAATGTTGAAAACAACACTCTTTAACCAAATTGCTAAACTGAAACTAAAGTATAATGCATAGTTTTGAGTACATTCATGAACTTTCGGTTAAAAAGTTGATGTTGACGAGTGTTTAGTTCAGAAATGAAAGCTTACTTCCAGAGAAACACTTCTTCGTCAGTGAATGAGAATTAATTTTATAGTGTTAGAAATACTCTATTTTTTTTTCAAATCAAGCAGACATAACAATGGTATGACTAACAGGTAATTTATTTATAGATGATTAGCATATTATTTGTCTTAACATATTTAACCGACTAGAATTATCACTTTGGTATACCACTTTTCATTTCACGAACAACTTGTTTGCAACGGAACTTTAAAAAAATTAAATTGTGAGGCAAAATGATTGCGAAAGTATTTTCTAGACAAGCACTGTCCATTTTATCTTATCCCGCCGGCCATTTTCTATACACTTTCAATCGATGGAGCAGGCACGGGATGGGATTAGGCGGGATCTTGCCCTACAAATAAAACAAATTGGTAACGCAATATTTTGATTCCCATCAACAAATTTACATTATTTCAGGATGGAAAAATTAAATAGTTTTTTTATTTAAAAAGTATTTTTAATAAATAAATATAAATTTGTTGTTAAGAAATCAGCTACTTTACAAACTGCTTGACCACGTGGAGGACAATAAACTAATTTACTCTCCGGAAGCAAGCAAGGGACCATCCCATCCCATTATAAAAAGAAACTTTGCTACCCCTATCGACGCTTTTATCTCTTGTTACAGAAAACGAAATTTATCTCTCGAGAAATTTTGATGGAAATGTAGGTTTCGGGCCTCTTTAAAACGAAAGATTGAAAATCACTCTATTGGTCCATGGTTAGTTAATCTAGGATTAGCTATGCAGTGTTCTTTGTGATAGTCAAAGAGGATTTTCTTATGCGAAAAAATAAAGATTTTATTTGGAACTCAGAACAAAAAATAGCGGAAACTAAACCTTTAGTAAATTAGTATTACTTTGCATATTGTTTTGCATTTTTAATAGATTTAAATACGTACAAAATGAAATATCGTATGGAAAAATCTGTTAACATTTTCTTGAAGTACTTCTTTGTGAGTACTGATGGGAATGATGAATATGACTGGAAAAAGCAGATCTTTTGTGAGTACCTAAGTTATACAAACTATTTTCTCTTATACTTGTTTGCTCTTCTTCCCTCAATCTTTCCGTCCATTAAGAAATGAAGAAATCCTCTTGTGAGCGATCCCTCCAATTCCGACGTGTCGTGTACATAAAAGAGAAATACGCAAAGACGTCAGCAGTCTGGAACATCTGTTCTAGAAAACAGAAATCTATTTCTATTAATATATTCAACGTTCCTAACACAACTTTCCTGATGAATTATTTTTCTATTGAACATCGCGGAGAGAAAAATCTCATTCTCAAATAAAACAACCGCACATTATGTAAATATTGAATAATCTCGTAATAATATTATAATAGTCGTTGTTTATAACGAACGGTTTAAAATATTTTAATGATGATGCTAATAATGAATAATTCTTGTTTTTTAACGAATTTTATATTTACAGAGAGGGATTAAACATATATCGTTGTGTTGTTTTACGTAAATACTTAAAATTCAATATATTGAACAACAGAGAAATATACGTGCATTCTAAGAACAAATTATATACCTTCATCAGTTGTTTAACAGAAGTATTGAATAGTCAGTAGAAAACAGTAGAAAATAAATTGTTTCAATCAATTGAACCAGAGCCGCCTCTTGTTCATGTTGCTTACTTCAAAAGTTTGAAGTAATTTGAAAAGAAAGCTTCATTTTTTTCAGTATCCGAAAATTAATTTTACTTTTCAGAACAAATGAGAAGACGTTAAATAGAAATACGTGAAAAAAGATCTGATGAACAAAAGCTTTTGCAAATATTTGAAGAGGGAAACTAACTATAAATACCAAATTCACAAACGACAACGTACATTATCATTATATATAAGGCTCAACATTTTCTCCATCCTCTTGCTCTAAACATTGCATGCGATGCACGGCAAACTCAACAGCTCTAAGCATTTTATGTGTGCGAATTATGTTGTGAAAATCTCTTTCAAGGAATACGTTTTGTTAACGCTTGAATTATCACTCTGATTAATTCTACCCTTCAAATTGACCCATAGGAAAGAGTTTCACATAGTCAGATCAAATTGGCATGCTGGACGAAATGTTTGGAATGTTCTGTTTATCACTCTTGTCTTCCGAAAAACTTTGCCTAACCTAAGACAGGCAAAACGATGTGAGGTAGCATCCCATCTTGCTTATGTCCGTACAACAACAATATCACTGCTGCAGTGAAGGAATTTTAAACAATCGTGTATTGCTACACACCTTATTTAAAAAACAACTTAGTGGTTGTGATGTAGTAATCTCTACAACGAAATAAGATCCAATTATGAACAAGTATGTGAAGTAATTTTACACTAACCCAGGTGAAATGACGTTTCAAGGATACCTATTCAGTTTTCCAGAGAATATCAATTATTTTTGAAACAGCTACTGTGATTGTTTAATGAAAATTAATCATTCCCTCGTTATTTAGCCAAGAGAAGAAGAATTGCATCGCCATATTCAGCCTACGCGCCTAAATACGAACGTTTTTTGCCTTAAAACAAGATAGAATTTTGCAGTGATCTAGCGTCTTGTTTTTGCACGGGATATACCTAAACACCTGTTTTATTGAATTACTCTGTTCAATGAGTGGTAGTTCAATATTTCCAACGAACTGTTTCCCATCGCTTTCAGTGTCTCTGGCTATTTATGCAGCGCAGGCGAGAAAGTCTCCGACGATCGAGGTTTTTATCCTACTCCAACATTCATCGTCCTAATCTAATATTCAAAAATATTATTTTATATCTGTAATAAAATCCTCCTCGTGGAGAACATGAGTGAAAACCGAAATAAAATCCATTCCCGTGTAACAGAGAAAATCGTGCACAGACCAGAGGGCAACTTTCTTTTTGTAATATACATTAATTATACATTCACTTCCTTGTAAATTCCTTTTTAAATTTAAATTAATAATAAATACTGAGTTTCCTATCCATTCAATTTTTTACTATCCTTTTTTATTTACTGTCAAAGTATCCAAATTTATTTTCTTGCCTATTTTTAAGCGTGTACACAAAATTGTCCCCTATACAACAGAAATAACGCAGGTAATAAAGCAGTTACTTCAGTACATATTTAAGTTTTCTCAATGAAATCACGGTGCATTTCAGATTTTATCTCTAGTCATTTCTTTATAAACGTCGCATCTTTTCTCACCTCTCTCCCCGCTTTTCTTCTTTCTTCCTCCCTCACACTGTTCAAGTCCTCACGTCACTTGAGCTCCGAAGCAGAACGCGACGTAGCACGTAAATCATGAGTTTACGATTTTCTCATCTCGCTCCGTGGGGTATCTCGAGAATAAAAATCAAATCGTGGAGAATGTTTCAAGCAAGATAATTTTTCCCAGGAGCGTAATAAAATAATGTTCTGTTTTGGAAACCATCCGGTGAGTTTACGGCGATTTTTATCGTGTATTGTGATGTACGATCTATAAAGCCACAGGTGTTACTAGAATGTTGAGCGTAGGATTAACTGTAGTATAGAGGGCGAGGTTTGGGTGATTGTTAATGACAGAGATATACTAGCACTTATTTTAGAGATATTGGTAGAAGGGCGAAGAATTTTGTAATAATGATGATTAGAGTAATTGTGACCCAAGCATAGTCTCAGGTAGCAATAACTACAGGTTATTGAGAAAAAACACTCAAACTTTCACCCTGAAATATGTTGGAAAGCTTTTAAACTAATCGCCTTCATGAATGAGGACTCAGGCCAATAGGGATAGGGGTATAGAGACTAACACTGAAGATAAATATTTATGTACTTTGCGTTCTGAAGCGTGGAGGTGGTAATAGTAGATCACCATGGAATGCGGAAAGTGGCTACAGCATTTTCATAAAAGGAAGCAAGAATTTTTCTGGAATTTATTCGTCTCACTTTGCCTGAGTCGAATATTACAATTCCTCTCGCATTTTACGTCGTTAATGTAGGCTTCACTTTTGCCTGATGACACTTTTCTGAAAAGAGAAAAAGAATCCGCCTCTGCCTTAGGGCCCTTGATCGGAATTGATGGGATGGTCCCTTGCTTGCTTCCGGAGAGTAAATTAGTTTGTTTTTTTTCCCTCCACGTGGTCATACACAGTTTGTACTGTTTTTTGACAATAAATTTATTATTATTATTATCACAAAAAAAAGAATATAATGATCATTTGTGTTACCAAGAATTAGCTATTTCAAAAATTTAATCTAGTAGTACACAATCTTATCTTTTCAATTCAGCCAATGGGATGACAATATTCCAATACAGTCAACTTTCATTGTGATCGACTAATATGGCTGATGAAAGTCCGATTTATAATAAATCGGTACTGATTAAAATGGTAGTTTAATGCACCATGAAAGTACGTTTTGTGTACATATTTTCACGTGTCTCTTATTAACTTCAAAGGTAACTCCAAATTATTGAAAAAAGTTATTAAAAAGACGTGTTACCTGTAACTGAAGAGAATAAATTAGACAGAGCAATATAAATCATCATACCATCCTCTGTTTTGTGCATGTAATGCAGATGAAAACTTTTTTTAATTCTTGAAATATCGTTGAATGCATTAGATTTACGAGGGAATCACTTCATCGCGGCATTGTGGTGAATGAAGAAAGTATCTTAAAATATTTTAGATGCGCTATTTTTACCTACACTTATGTTTAAGATGCGCTTTTCCTACACTTATGTTTAAGGAAAAGTTAATTAGTAACACGACAAAAATACTCGTGCGAAATCGGAACAAATCGCCAATAACGACTACAGCATGAGTTGAATCTTTTATTTGGTGCATGAGTTCTTCTTTTATAAAGTTCTACCCGAATTCACTGAGCGTGTAGAATAAGTTTAGTGACAACTAAAGGTGTTTTCCACTATGACATGCACATCAGAATATATTTTGTTTTTCTTTCGTTTATTTAAACCTTGTCATTAATAACACTAGAATATGATAAAATTATTTTGGTCTCTGATCTTCAACATTCTATCTACATTTATCATAGAAAGATTGATATTTTTATTTTCTTCTGCCGTAATATTAAATTTAGTTATGCATGGATATAAAATTAATTATTATTATATTATAAACTTTTGGCATACTGTAATAATTTCTTAAATCTGAACTAGGTGCAACTAATTCATTGAGCACCGTAGGGAACCACGGAAACCCAACGGTCAGGACACAAGACTACATGGAGAAGATATTTACAAGAGACAAGATTTACAAAAGACATTAACAAAAGTATTTACATAAGACAAGAGTCTATAATAATTATTACAAAATTAGTATTTAAAAGTAGAGTCTATAAGAAAAAAGTATTTACAAAATAGTATTTCTTCACCCGTACGTGGAAATAAGTTTCGTTACCTGTAGCATTGACAGCAAAAAAACTGGCAGTATCACGTTGCATTTTACCCAACCATTAAAATCACATTCATTTCTTTCTCCCTTTTTTCCCTTACTTAGCTTAGAAACTACCCCAAAGATTCCACTACAGACATTCTGTTGTCACGCATTATATTAGTTGCCAAGTTAATTTTTCTGTTTTCGTTTATAAAACCCCCGATTTGCAAAACATTTCGATATTTTTCTGTTTGTGTACGACGTAACGATGTGAATCCAATCTTCTTCCTGTTCAACACATATTGGACAAATCGAATCTAGATTATTTCTTAATTTTCGTAGTTTTCATCCCCCTAGTCGAAACCACCCGTAACCTGATCGCGTCCTCGATTTCAGTGAGTTTATGTATGGTTTGCGTCCCCAGTGACCTGCTACAACTGTTTGAACTATGAGTGACCTTTTTTCTAACCTGTTCATTTCTATATCTAGTCTGTACGCTTCATATAACTTATTTTGAATTACCTTGCTATCACTACTCTCAGGTATGGCCTACCATAAGTATTCCAACCCTAAATTACAGATAATTTCCCTTATTTGCCTATTCCATTTACCATTTCCATTATTGTGATATGATTCCCTAACAATAGCATTTGTTGACCCTGCCCTAATCGATAGCCATTATTTTATTGCTCTGAATTTCAAAGTAAGTTTAACAGGCACATGGCCAAATTCCCAGAGAATACCACTGTTAACAGTGCCTTTTGCAACTAATTATATTTTTGAGATATGTATTTTACAGAGAATTGAAAATTGTATTTTCTCCTGTCCCCCATACTTCTGCCCCGTACGCTATTCCGGGTACCAAGATTGAATTGAACATTCTATCTGCAAGATTAAGCGCTATTTCCTGTACCGTTCCTTTTCTTCGCGTGATATTACTTAATATGTTCAAGCCTTTGCGTTTTGCTTTTTCTTTGTGTCTGGTCCACGATACATTCATATGTATAGTTACACCTAAATATGTGTATTTTTTCACATTTTCCAGCGTTTCTCCCCGATAAGACCACTTTTCATTTAATCTGATCCCCCAGTCATTTTTGAAAAGCACTGTTTTTTCCTCCTTAATGTTTACTTTAAGCTGCATTTCAGCACAGATTATTTCAAGCGTGTTTAGACTATTTTGTAATCCTATTTGAGTTTTTGAAAAGATAACTAGATTGTCAGCGAACAATAATCCTGGTATTGGTCTATAGTTTTCTCCTATTGTAGGAGCATCAGAATTAATATCATGCAGCTTATCAATGAGTCCATCTATGAATAATATGAAAAGAAGTGGAGAAAGCACACAACCCTGCTTGACCCCTTGATTTACTGAGAAAATATTTGTGACGGTGCCATCATAAAGACGTACTCATGCCCTCTCAGTACTAGACATGGATTTTAACGTAGTGATAAATTTAGTCGATACGCTCTTTTCTCTTAATATAGTCCAAAGAATATTCCTATTTACCGTGTCAAAAGCTTTTTCGAAATCAATATAGTTTTCCTCTTTTAACGACTCTCGCCCGTTCCGCAAGAGAGGTAAGAATAAAAATATTGTCCTATTATTTGTTTGAATTCTGCTTGTAAAATCGATAGCTTTTCTTCATTCTCAACCCATCTTTTCAGCCTACTACACAGTATTTTAAAAAAACTTTTACTACAACGCTGATGAGTGAAATTTCTCTACAGTTAGCGGTGTCGTTTACATTGTCATTATTTTTATGTATTAGAAAAATAATTTATGTATTCAAGATTACAGGGAATACGCCCCATTGTATACATGTAGTTAAAGATATCACAAAGTACCGGAGCAATTTCGTGGTTTAATACTTAAAAAAATTCGGGTGGGAAGCCGTCGTATCCCGCTGCCTTGCTGTTTTTCATTTCCTGTATTGCAAACAATATTTCATCTATCTCTATATTCTTATCTAATTCAGCTACTTGAAGTTCCAGTTCAATTGTTGTGGTAACAACTAGATTTTGAGTATTGGGGAGCTCGTAGAAGTGGGTTTCCCAATTTAACCCGTCTATACGATTAATAATGTACGATTTCCGTATAGTTGTCCAGATATCGCTAGTATTGTTTGTATTAATTACATTTTGTATTCTAATTGATTCCGCCTCTTGCCATGCTAATTTGGTCTCTAATAAGACTCCCCTCCCCCGATGCCAAACAAAGAATTTTAATGCTTTTTCAGCTTCAATTTTAGCTTTTTCGGAATTAACTTTGTACCATCCTGTCTCCCTCTGTCTAGTCCCGCTGGATCCCAAAACTCTCATATTTATACCCGCTTTATTATATACGCTATATACGAAACTCACTAGTCATATGCACGTCGCGTAATGCACCAACATCTTGCACATGCTGTTCAAACAGATGATGCCCTTCTTTATCCTTCAGTAACAATTTTATTTCTTATGTTGCATCCTCTACATCTCTTCCAGATATTTTGTTGTTGTGTGAGATTCTCAGCTTCCACTTCGATACCAGCGATTGCGACGCTGGCTCCTCTTGAGAATCAAGGGAAGGGAAAGACGGAGGTGAGTGGGCGATGGATGCAGACACGATAATTGTTGACAGCACCGCTGGGCAGCGTTTATTGAGTTGTAGCGCCCGTGTCCATAATTCAGACTGTGGCGGCGGAGGAAGTGAAGATCCCTGCGGGACGCCTCGCCGGCCGGTTCGAAGTGGAGATGCGACTTGTGCGGGGGTGGACATGAACGACCGAAGACACACAACGCTTGTTGTAGGCGTTGTACACGAACTCTGTGGAGGTGGATGGTTTTGCCGTAGTGAATAAGAACATTGGTGGAGAATTAATGTGACAGTGCAGTATCGAAATGGATGCTACTGAGGGAGTCAGAAGGTAAAGTATGAGGGAGCAGTTGATGTACCGCGACAGGTATTTTTGTCAGTCATAATCACGATCAGAACTTCGTGGAGGATGAGACTGGATTGTTATTGAAAAATACCGGTTAGGTATAGTTAGAATAAATAAAGTAACCCTAAAGGTAGGTGCTAATTTAAAAATAAATATTTCTTAGGTCAGAGGCATATAAATTATATTTTAAAAGTATTTTATATGAGTTAAGATTTACAAAATAAAGTAAATATTTATGTGAGTTGAGAAAAATACAGTTATATGTTAAGAATTGCCAGAAAAACCAGCGATGTATACTTGACTTGTATATTCATTTATATGAAACGTGAAATATGTCAATGGGTAGATATTCACGTTAGATGTATGCAATGTTGATCTTTCTGTCAACATTTTGTTGTTTTTCTAAAAAAATAACTTATTGTGCATTATACGAGATAAAAGTCAAGTTGATTATGTGGGTGTGCATGCTATATGAAGAGAGGGATAATAACTCGTGTAAAATCAAGTATTTCAGAATATTAAATTGATTTTAACATTTAAAAATAAAAGAAATAATTTGATAACGAAAGGGAAAGACAAGATAGATTACATGAATACTAACTAAGTACTATACAAAATAAAATGTAAATATTGTAATGCTAGCTACGTAGGTCAAACGAAGAATGTTCAAAACTAGAATCCAGGAGAACAAACAAAATTTAAAATCAGTCGAAGAAAGTGTAGCTACCTCAAATTGCATTAATAATGGTCTCTTGATGGATTGGGAAAATACATTAATATTGGACGAAGAAGTTAATTATTAGAAGCGTTGTACATCAGAAATGCTATTTATAAAAATTACACACAAGACTTTGAATTTGCCGCCAGTCACTGAAAAGCTCTCTGGTATATATGTTATGCGCAAAACCCGAATTCGGCAATTTGACGAAAAAAAAAACTACCAAAACTAGTTCTGGCAGATTCGCTTTTGCCAGAACTAGTTTTGAGCGTTTTTGAAAAACTCAATACTAGTTTCGGTCGTTTACGAATTGCCAGAACTAGTTTTGAAGGACAGAACTAGTATTGAGCATTTTCACAATAATGAAGTTTTGTGTTCTTTAAGTGGATATAATTTCTAGTGTATTTATTGTGGTTAATATGTTATTTCCATTTATGAGACCTTCTTAAAAGTGTATCATTTCCTGTGTGTGGTGTTTCTATTACTCAAATTGATGGAAAATTTACATTTCTATGATATATGTACACGATTTTAATATTAACTTCTTTTATGAACAGGCGGAATATTAATAAAACATAATAATATAAGTCTATAAATTATTTTCTTCTACAATTTTTATCTATCTACATGTATAACATTGGATAAATGTATGGCGTACTATAACTTCCGACTGCCTGAAGCAATTTCAACGAAACTTGGTACAGTGATGACTGACTATCTGGTAACAAACATTGTGTTGGTAACACATTACTTGCATCCCTAGGGAGGGGTGAGAAGGGGTTTATAATTAAAAATAATCGGAGACAACCGATATTGGTAATGATTACATTTTTGAGGATGCTGAAGTGAAGAGTAACATTTGTCATGTCACTTAAATCTACGATCATCTCCTATGAACGAATGTAAACTAATATCTAGAGGGTGAGAGGGAGAAATATAAAAGTACCGGAAATGACCACTATTACTGTCGGATATTTTATTATAGAACCCTGACAGCTAATAGCTGTGGAGATTACAACAAAAGTCGCGGAAAAACACAGTTACCATCATTGAATTTGTAATTTTGTTTTGCATACGCACAAGTAAAAACTTGGTTTTATTAATGAATATTAATTTTTTTAAAGCTGAAATATTTCAAAAAACGTGATATTTTTACGGTTTTTGCTGATACGTCGACCTCACTATTTTTTTATAAAATAAACTGAGTGACAAAAATTATTATTCAACGGATAATCACTGATATATGCAAAATATAATGAGTTATTAATTTGTTTCGAAAACACTGCTAAAAACGACCAGAATTATCATTAAGGAAGAAAATTTACACTATCGCACTCAGATGAATGCCATGATCACATTACAATTGCATTAAAACGTATAAAACTATTTACTCAGCCTCCATCAAGTGATTAATACAACCTTGTTTTGAATAATTGACCAGTGGTGCATTACAGTCACTCGCGTTGTTGCCAATGCTGTATTCAATCTTCAGCTGTGCAGTCCAGCGTGTTGAAGCTGTACCTGACAGTGGAGTGATTCGTGCGGCAACAACACGCGTGACTAAAATCCGTCGCTGGTCCCTAATTGAAAACATAGTTTTATTTATCATTTGCTGGAGATTACATAAATAGTTTTAAAAATTTGTATTTAATTCTAATATGATCATGGCATTCTCCTGAGTGCGGCGGTATAAATTTTATTCCCTAGTAATGTGTCTGGTCGTTTTTAGCAGTGTTTTCGAAAAATATTAATAACTCATTATATTTTGGATATAAAAGCTTGAAATTTATAAATGTTGTCACAAACAAATCAGTGATTATTCAGTAAATAAGAATAATTTTTGTCACTCTTAATTTGTAAAAAATAGTAAAGTCGACGTATCGGCAAAAACCGTAAAAATAGCACGCTTCTTGAAACATTTCAGTTTTTTAAAATTAATATTTAGATATATTTTTCACTTGTGTATATGCAAAACAAAATAACAAATCCAATGCTGATATAACTGCGTTTTATGCGATTTTTTTGTACTCTCCACAGCTATTAGAAGTCAGGGGTCTATAATTAAAAATACGATAGTAGAGTTGGGACCATAGTTATCGGGGCCGCTTAAACTTGTACTAATATTCCCGATGACACTCAAGTCCACGTACAATTCTTATATATCCCTACGGAAGAAGATGCTATTTTAAAGCCATGGAAAATGATATAGACGTGACCAATTCTCAATTTTCGACATCGCTGAATTCTAATATAGTGAAAGTCAAACATCTGTGTAATGATATTCTGATATATTTAGTGTAATATACATATTTGGTGTAATGATATTCTGATGTAGTGTAAGTCAAAATTGAGCTTTAGTGGGTATAAGGACACTCCTAGATTCCCCTGGGGATGGGGTGAAAAAAGGGTGAAATTTATAAATAAGCTAATACGACCGATATTGGTGTTGAATACATTACTTTCGGGGTCACTGAAATGAATAGTGACATCACTGACTCTGCATAAGTTCATGATCATCCCCGTTCAACCCCTCAACTTGAGGGAAGGAGGTATCATATAAAATTTAGCGAAAATGACAAATTCACAGTTTTTGGCGTCGCTGAGATGAAAAGTGTCACCCCTGATTTCGTTTAAGTCTTAATTCGTCTCCATGTAAATGTCACACTACTTTATCCCCTAAAGTGAATGGAAATGACATAAAACTAAAAAATAATTGAAAAGGACCTATTTGCATAAAACAAATACGTTTAGGATTGCTGAGGTGAATAATTGATCAGTCAATGCTGTTTAGAGAACATGGGGGTACGGTACCCTGGGAGCTGAGGGTGAAAAGGGCGGGACGTAAAAATAATGTGAAATGACCTGT
>NNCF01131523.1:107145-180930 GCA_002313205.1 Laupala kohalensis | reverse complement strand
CCATAAAAGGTCATAAGTCGGATTCATCCTCGAATTCATTTCATAACCTCAAACCGAGTTTCATTCGAAAATATATACAGAAACTCTACTTGTCAATTCAGAAATCCCTGAAGGGGAATGTAATTTATTCTCTATGAATTTTATATATTTTAATTTGTTATTATATATTATTTATTTGCTTCGTTTAGCAATTTAACTTGAAAGTATTATGTATTCAAAATGTTACTTCTTGATTTTATTCATTTTTCATAGTCTGCGGTAAATGTTTCACAGAGATTCGCAAATTTTCTTATTATTAATCTTTTGAGTTATCAACAGTTGGAATTTTATTTTGGTCGGGCCGTTCACCTTAAGCTTACTTTATTCCACATTCATAAGAATATAAAAACTATTAATAACTATAAATTTCGCGAAACATTAGCAGAATTGAACAAATGTTACTTTATTTTCCAACCCCATATAATTTCCTACATGTTTCTTACGGAAGTTTTGTTAAAGTCTTCAATTCTCTATTTACACTACATTAATTGAAAATAAGAAAGGATCAAATTCCTTAAAAAACGTCTTCAAGAAAATCTAGTTAAAACCTCAAGTAGTGTCATTGTGCAACTGACGTCGAAACTGCTTCACAGTGACTATAATGTGAATATTAACAGAACAGTGAGTAAAATACAGTAAATGTTCCAGACAGCTACCAAAAGCTTGTTCATGACGATCTGATCTACCAACGGAATTAGGGGCATACACGGGATTTTATTCAGGGGGATATCACACAGATATAACATACATATGGAACATTTCTACAATATTTTCTGCGTGACTGATGAAAGCACCAAACCGAAACTGTTTTGTCTAATGGTACGCGCGCATTGGGACGTGAGTTGTTGAGCCTATCATGTCCTTGCGGACCTCAACTTTAACGTTATCCAACTTTAGCCCCAGTCTATTAGCTTTCGCTACTTACTGAAGGACCCTTTCCTCTCATCCAGCAAACTGGGCAGAGAGGTCGGTCCAGGAGTTGCCGGCTGGGCGGGATATAAGAGGATGTCCACAAACATCGAGGCAGGAAACCTGCCTCTCCCAGCATACGCTCTGGTGGATGGAGGTGTGCCTAGTTCACATCTTTACCGCTATCTGCGCTAACGGTAGCCGAGCAGCAATCCTGCTCACCGATCGGAGACCAAAGCCTCCTTCCCGTACCACGGGTTGGGAAATCTTACTGCCCGGCAGAGTCCAACCCAAATAGGGACGTCAGGTGCAAGCACCTGAGGGCTTATATCCCTCGCTGCCTACTCGGTTTAGAGTGCTGAGTATAACTCAGAGGGTTGTCAGCCCTCCTACCATTTTCGAGACCGCGTCGGGATTGATCCGTTGTCCCGATTGTCAGCCTAGGATTGGGCACAAAAGCCGAGGATAGGCTAAGGCCCAGTGGTCCGCCTGTCTCCTGAACCTGTTGAGTTGGGAGCTCAGCGCGGTAACTTCGCCGGACTATACTGCGCGGTGGCCGTCCCAATAGGTCACAACTTTTTAGTCCTACCCATGTTAGAAAGGTTGCCCTATCAACGTCCGCCGGGGTCTCTTGCAAGGTTCCCTACTGCTTTGTGTACCATGATCCAGGGTTGGACATAAGATCCGGTTTGAGAGCCCGTCAAGTAGTCAATCCGTGCTCTTCCACGAACAAATATTTTCTTAACGCTTATATCTCCAAGAGAGTCAATTCTTTGCCCACGGAACTGGGGTGGGGCATGGTGATCTCTTGTTAAGGGCGAGTGAGAAGCGGTCCACACCACAACACACCCCCACGATTGCCGCCGTGGCTACGGTGAGTTCCTTGTGAAACTCTACACGTGTTAGATGAGTTCCCCATCAACGTGAGACGAATGACCGTCGGAATCCTTCGCGAGGTACCTACTCATGTTATACAGGTTTCCTTGTCAACGTTTGATGAGCAACCGTTCGGGGATTCTTATCGAATCGGTCTCCCTCCTTCGTCGCATGGTCTGATCCGTTGACAGGGATCTGGGGTTTGGTACAGGGACCATGGCTACTGGCGAAACCGGAGGTCTGGTTTCGCCAGATGTGCGCACTGGGACGGTTGGTACTGCCGGATTTCCCAAACGTTCTTTCCATTGCTTTTCATAGGTATGAACCCACTGAGCCGGCACTCACTTGCCGACGTTTGACAAAAGTCCCCAGAGGAAGATCTTTTGGAGTTTTGGTCAAACTTCCAGGAGACTCATTAACAGTTTATCACTGCGGACACTCGCAACGACCAGGTATTCGCCACTTCGATTGTGTTGAGTGATCGGAATAGAATGAGGAGCAGGTAACACGCGTATCCGTAATCCTCTACGCCTTGGAGAGTGAACGGTCCCTTCTCTCAACAGGGTTCCGTAATTTCCAAACCAGTGCGCGCAGCCTTTCTCACTTTTGAAATGTCTGGACGTCCGCCCGTCCGTTGACGTCCAAGTGCACTCGTAGCTTAATACGTTAGTGACTTTTATGTGTTTCTTTCGCTATTTTTTATTGTCTGTTTACGTTTTAATGACTAGAAGACGGTAGCGTCGTATTATTTTAACGATTTCCGTTATATAAATATCAGTTGTTACACTATGTTTAGTGTGGTTCCGATGATTAGATTGGTGTTTGCGGATGTTGGACGAGTTTTAGATGTAGTATAATTGAAAGAAGACCGAAGTGTCAGGGAGAAAATTTGGTTTAAATTCGGGTAATTGGGGCCGAAATATTAATTATTCAATTTGGTGAATATTGCACGATCTTAGCTACGCATGAAATGGCGCTTGGAAAAGTGGGACGATATGGTAGATAAATGGAAAATTTTATTGAAAGGGATAGGAAAGGTATGTGAATGATCCTCCTGGAATTTGTAGAGTGATTGACATATAATTCTGGAAGATATGATATAACATTTCTCAAACACGAGACGACAACCATGATTAGATACCGAATATAATTGATTTTAAGATAAGTTGAAGAAGGATGACGCTCCAATTAGCTTCTTCGATAGCTATTAGTTGTACAACATGCTTCATTCAAAGTGGATAGAAATTGCTGCGGTGACTTCGTACATATATTAAAAACATTTTAGTCGTATTTAGATAGGAATAGCCTGCTGTGTTGTTTGGTGGGCGTCGTGGAACCCTATAGTTTGCTATTTGCAACCCACTGTACATTCATAAGTGAAGCAGACTATGATAAAATATGGTGAGTTCCTCCTGAGGTACGAGTATCCTTTTTTAAAAAATTCTCATTATTTATTTAAAACTCAATGATATACAAATTATACGAGTATAAAAGTTGACGTATTAGTATCTTATATTGATTGCCACATTTCTAACGTAGTCAATATATGAATTGGTTTTAACACTTTGTGTGCGAATTTTCTTTCTTAGTGATATTCATAACTTTATTTTCACAATGTCTCGATTTTACATATTTTATTAACATTATGACTAAAGTGTTTGAAACGCTCTTTTCCTTCTTAATTAGATGTTCTCCTCCGTAAATTTTAGTTTCTCCGCCCCCAATTAGTTATCGTAAATAGTCTCTTCTTTTCATGTCATATATATATTACTTTCCTATTACGTGGTCTGGCGTCTCTTCCGCATACACATTTCCCATCCGATTCTTTGTACTTGTGTTTTAAAATTTCCATGTCTCGAAAACATTTCTTTAATTTGAAGATTCAAACCATTTACTATTTTTGTTTTTGAAGTCCACTTTTTTAATGTATGTATATACTGACCATTCCTTTATGATTCGTCCCACTTTATTTGCCATACAATGATTAATTTCCGTGTTATTGACGATTTAACTCCTTTGTCCTTTGCATCGTATTCGTCAAAGTCTATTCGTATCTTTCAATTTTTCCACAAGCAATGTCACAACCAAAGCTTCTTTATATGATTATGAATTGGTGGTATTCCTAATATAATTTCAATCGTCGGTGTTGTCGCATAGCATCGACTAAGTCGTAGAAGACAAAGTCGCTGTATACTGTCTACTTCTCTTTCTGTAAGTGTATTTGTTATACTATTCTACCATACATTAGCATCATATCCCAGTATTGGTCGAATTCCTCTTTTGTATAATTTGATGAGTTCTCTATTAGGTAGGTTTCTTGCTTGTGGGGTGGGGCATATCGTTGGGTGGTACCGTGGGTTGGTGTCGGACGTCCAAAGAATGAGTCACATGAACTTGGAAGTCGAAGTGATGGCACTACGCTATCTGGTGCTAATGGAAAAAGAAGCATAGATTGATGTTGAAAAATTACTAACGCAGACTGGTTAGTTGTAGAAGAGCAAAAACACTAAAGAATACGAACAACGTTAGCAAATATGATGTAAAAAGCAACAGAGGAAAGAGATTTATATAAATGTATTAAAGACTACTTGTCTGTACAGAAAAGAAATGGTTTAAGCCAGGAGCTCGGGTAATTGAAATATTTTCCTAACAAAGAGACATCAACAGTTATTGGAAAAAGAGGAGAATGAAGACAAATGAAATGTACTTTTGGGGTCAGGGTATAGAAATTTATGCCCGTCTTGCTTGATTGTGATTTTAGGAACTGAAAGAGGAAAACAGCGAGATGCAGAAAAAGCCAGGGTAAATTTAATTTTTCAGGACTGGGACCAATGGATAGAAACAAAAAAGATTATACACAGTTTGAAGAACACGTCATGCAGATGATTGCGTCGTGCACAAGGAAATAATGCCAACTTAGATAATAGATGTACATCAATCTCCTCGTAGTGGGTACGGTAACGTGTCTACATAGTAGGTACGGCTAATCAGTGTCGCTTAAAAAAAGGCAAACAAGTATATTAGTTCGGTATTACTAATGAATAAGGCTATTGATACTGTCATGATAACTAACTATTGGGGACATGATACCTAAGGAGAGGAAGAGTAGATAAGAAGAAAAAACTGTTAATAGGAAAATAAATCAATTACTTGAAGCGGAATAAGGAAACTAAGGACGAAAAGGAATAAATAAGACGAATAACCTTGGTAGGGGCCGATAGGTCAAGGAGCAGGTGTAAAGAAGCAAGAAAAAGGAGGATATACATTCATATGTGAAGCAGACTATGATAGAATATATAAAGACAAACTAACGAAATCTCTCCAATTTTGAGATTGGTCAAACTTAAGTTTAATGGTGATATTCCACAGTCCATAGAATAAGGGGAATGTAATATCGTAAATCTAAAATTGAATGAGAAAGAATTGACAATTTTGACACCTATATTTTTAATAGTTCGTGGTACAAGATACTAACACATGTTTTCTTCGTTGAAGTATTATAATCTAATTGATGTATCATTAAATTATTTTTTTTCGATATTAATAATAAGTACTATATCATTAATAAATATATTCGCTAATGAATTAATTTAATGCGCTAACTGATATTGAACTAAGACGAAGTGACTCAAGTATAGCTATTGTTCAAAATACTCTTACGCAGAATTTTCGAGTGACATGGTTCGAGTAACATGGGCGTATTCTTCACATCTACACTGAACGCACTCCTCAATAGTCGTAAAGAAGAGTACACAAAGCCAGGACATTTCATTCATATCTTTCGCAGCATAAATCGCTCTTCCGCGCTCCACCCAACTGTAGGAACGAATCTACACACGCCAACATGTATCGTTACTCAGCCTGTCCCTCATTCTGATCATATCTCGCAACTTCCCAACAAGCGATTCTCTGACACGTCATAAACTTATTACACACGGTACATACCCAGTTACTGTACCATGCGCTGCCTCCTACGCATTGCAGAAAAGACCAGTACAGAGCGGTGTTCTCTGGCGGGTGTGACCGTTTCAACTAACGTTACCTATGGAAAATTGTTGCCAGTATCCTATTATAACTTATGAAAAGATATTTCCACGTAAACACGGATATGGAATTTAAAATTCATATTGTTGTAAATGGTTAAATGAATAGGTCCTTGTAATCTTATGCTTTTACATTTTATTTGAGTAAAAACAATGTTATGGCCTCTCAAATATTTGAATCTTAGTCAGTAGTTTTTTCCGACTTAAAACTATATTTTGAAGTATCATGAAGCACATTACGATTCAGGAATAAAGCAAATTGCCAAGACCATTCAAAAATAAAGTTAATAATATAAATCATTCATAAATTATCATGACAATAAAGTGGTGCGTTATCAGTTTGAAATTGTTAATTCAAAGCAAACTTTTGATTCCACACATTTATTATCATATCCAAGCTTGTCAATTGTATATTTTTAATTGATTTAAGTTGGCGTAACATTCACAAATAATAACAACGCCCCTCCGGTGGCTCATGTGATAGCGTTCTTGCTCAACATCAATTCATCCCGGGTTCAATTCCGGCGGGGAAATATAAAATTGGTGGCTTTTCACATTAATGTATTCATATTGCTGTGACTACTGAAGGGCGTACCCTCCATCTATTTACCTCCTACTTCTCCTAGTATCAATATATTACCAACTTCTCGTACCAACACCTCCATGTGGGTCATGTTGATAAACCCAGCAAACAGACCCACCTGGTGACAATAGCTTACCACCAACTTTTCTCTCTCATCGCTCCATGTAGATACCCTTCAATAGCACGCTATATTTCCCATTTACAAATACTACTACAATAATAATAATAATAATAATAACAGAAGTAGATCAACAAGAAAAAGGGAACGAAAAGAGGTAACACGAATATAATGACTCATTTGGCTCTTTTTGTGACGAAAGTCTTAAGAGAAACACATTTTGAAAAATCATGAGCCAGGTTCCGGTTAAAACATTTTTCACAACACGTTAGATTTAACAAATTTCCGTGTATTTTTATGAAAATATATTTATAGATGAAAATAATTGCCCAACAAATCGAGACTTCTGTGTAGGGGAATAAGATAATGTTTACAGATTTTTCCTATCTGTTTTCATGTACTTCGAATCGAAATTCTCCTTGTATAATCTAAGCACTTTGTTTGAAAATTGCAATAACGCCGAGAGAAATAAATCCCTTCAGCAGAGAGGTCCAAATAAATCGGAGCCGTCGAAAAGCTAAATATCGTCTGAATACAATTTGTTCATCAATAAACTTGGTCTTGATTATTCAGAGGAAGATTTCAATTTATTAAACTATTTGTATGGAACAACGGAGAACTGTAGAATGTTCTCATATAGCTGATGGGTTCGTTGGAATGCTGATCGAAGTTTAAAAGAATGAAAATGTCAAATAAACTATTCCTAACCATAATTTCACGAAAAGACAAAATATATTTTTTGCAATATTTGAAAGTAATCAGATGAATAATGTAATGAATTTATGCAAATAACTGATCGATTCTACTGACCGTTTGAGAAGATCACAAGTACTCGTATTATCTTTTCCTTATGAAAAATCAGCCATCACATTATTTTTTATAAGATAAAATGCTGAAATAAAAAAAATGTTAAAAACTATTGTAAAAGAAGTTTCAAGTTACGTTGTGAGCGTCAAGAAGTGTGATATTCCTTATGTTGAATTTTTTTCATTCCTTTTGTATACTAATAAAAAAATTATGAGTCATCGTTTTACATTTTTTCTACATAAATTATCTTAGCATCACCATAGTGTTTCTTTATTTACTGCAATATTCTTTAAATGTATAGCTTATGCACATAAAAAAGGTGTAATTGATAAAAAGGAAGAGGCTGTAGAAATACCGTTTGGAGAAGAATAAGTTCAGAAGGAAAAGTGCACACAGACTTTCTTCTCGTTGTTCAAGCTAGTTGCATATTACATACACCTCTAAAGATGTTAAAGAAAAGTAATGAATGGCAAAATCACTCGAATAAAATGTACCAAATATTAATTTTGAAGCAAATAATGTGAATCACAGGTAATAGGTACACTGTACCAGGTATAATATACATTGCGCAGTATACAACGATGAGAATCATCTTGTTACCGTAATATAATAAAACATAACGTTGACACTATATTGCACTTAACTATAAAGTTTTGAACTAAAAATTTATTTGAATTTTATTATTTACACTAGCTGAATGAACGTGGCGTTTCCCGGATGCATGAATTGATCATTGTGTCATTTTCTAATTATTGAGTTTTCAATTACTTTTCTTTATTGAAATTCAGTTACAGTTCTGTCTTTATCCGTAATGAATACCACGCGCTTCTATTCTTATTCATCTCACCCCAAAGCTCAGGATTCGGAAAGGTTAGATGACTGAAATTAAGTGCACTGAATGTGACATCGCCACTTTCACTCACACAGTACTTCTATTGTTGGACCCAAATTTAGGGACAATAATATCCGAGGTTGACACTATATTGCATTTAACTAAACATTTTTGAACTAAAAATTTCCAGGTGATTCTACCGACTTGCATTATTTGTATTTGACTATACGTGGGTTTAAATACCATAGCCTTCATCATCCATAAGCTTCACGACACCTCTTCACCACTTGGGTTATTACGAGAGTCTCATTAGTAATGGACTTGTTCTTAAACAACATTGTGTCACAATTAATCTAAACGACCTCGAAAATTATTGAATAGAAACTAATATCAGACATTTTCGATCATTTTTACACACCTCACCATTCCATCAATACGGGATCTAGGGATGTTTTCCCTCGCTCCCATGGTTGATATATCTTTACATAGCATCGGAAGGGGCCCTATTTTCTTCAACAATCCAGGAAACTATGGATTCGACCCTCATGTTGGTGGTTTTGTACTATTTTACACCCCTTCTCACTCCTAGGAGTATATCTATTACACTGTCTGAACATGGAATTAAATGGTATATTCACTCCAGCAACTCCGAAACTATGAATTCGACACTACTATCGGTTGTTTTAAATATTTCTGGCATGACTCACCTTTCCCAATCCCACCTAAAGAGGTGTCTAGCACCCCATATGGTCCGACCTTGGACATTAAGGCGTCAGGAATATAATTATTCATCTGAGAATCCCCAAAATTACCATGGATTCGACACAAATATCAGTTGTTTTCCATATTTCTATACGACTCACCCTTTTCATCACACCTTAAAGAGTAGAGTTCCCCCCCCCTCCCGTGATGAACTGAAACATAACGACATTGGTAGTATATTTATTCAATTCAGAAACTCTACAAAGGATCGATTTCTGGTTTTCAATTATTTTTTCCTGTCATTCCCTTTTTTCACCCCCATTTCAGGTCGTATTGCCTTGGGTACAGAATTTAGACTTCAACGATATCAGAAGTGCCACAAAATATGATAATTTATGATAATTTTATCTTCTCATCCCCTTCCCTAGGGACTGATCGTGAAGTTGTGTTTCATCGGAAGTGTTATTAAGCGTTTCTGCGGCCCCAGAAACCATGGTCTTCACAATAATATTGGTCATTTTCAATTAATTATACATTTCCTACCTCAATCCAAAGGCACAAAGATTGATCGTGGACTTAAGCGACATTAGGAATGTCGGTATTCGTTTTAGCGGCCCAAAACATTATATATTCAACTCCAATATCGTTCGTTTTTCCAAATTTTTCTTGCTTCCCCATTCCTACCCCTGCCCACAGGATGGTTATTGGTGTACTATCCACCATGCGTTCTGATTGTAGGTACGAGGCACAGGCGGTATCACTATTTATCTCAGAGGTTATACAAACAACGATGTCAAAACTAATATGGGTATTTTCATTATTATTACTTCCCACATTCTCTCTACGGTGTGATAAGGGTGTATTTTTACCCACGAGGACTAATCGTGTTCTTAAGCAGCGTGGGTGTGATATGAATCGTCTCAGCGGCCATCAAAACCATGTATTCAATTTTAATATCAGCCGTTTTCATTCATATTTTCATGCAACCCCTTTCCCTAAAGGTGCTAGAAGTGCATTACCCCCGAAGTGTTGTTTTTTTTTGTTTTTTTTTTTGCTATATAGTCAGTATCTGTACCAAAATGAAGTGTCTTACTCTCTTAAAACCTTTTAAAGTTAACGAAACAAGTAGAAAGTAAAGTATAAAAATTACTCATGCTTTTTCTCTTCCTGCCCCTCCAATACTAAATTGAATATCAAAAAATTTAAGTATTTTAAAGTTATGGTTTTGGAAACTCTTTCCATACATTCCCAAGCCATATATGTAAAACACGTGAATTAAGTTTCATCTGGTACATAGGAGGCTCTACTCATTGCGGTTTAAAAATATTTATGCGTGTGTTTAGATTATAAAATAAAGAAGAAAGATTATAAAATAAAGCAAACAACAAACAGTTTTTATAGTTTTATCCACAATAATCTCATGAACTGACAAAATTAATTTTTAGAGAAGGAAGATTTTTACTTAATATGTCAAAAGAAATTAACATTTTATGCACATTAAGTTATTAAAATTCTATTTTTAATCATGTGAGTAGTATTAAAAGATAAGGAAACTATGTTATTCATCATGTAACATTTTTCAGAACATTATTTGGCTTAAAAATACTTATCATAGTTCAATATAATTATTACATAAATAAATATTACAAAAGAATTTATAATTACAGATATTTGTAATTAAAGTGAAGTCAACACTCTTTCATGCAGTTCTTCTTCTTATTCGCTTAGTCGATTCCGACTCTCCGTGACCCCATAAACTAAACCGCGCCATATTCTTCTGTCATGCACCATCTCTCGAAGACTCTCCAGTAAACGTATTTTATTACAGAGTGAAGCACATGATGTCTTTTTCTTTTTATAAGATAATTCCCACGTATGCCACTCATATGCTCCAAACACCCGAGCTAAGTAAGAAAATCATAGTATTCCATTACATAAATTTCTCTCATACATTAAAGACTTCCTCGTTAATAAAATTCCATTATTTCTGATGCCATCGTCATGAATTTTACTCGCATCTTGAAGAGGGGACATATTGTTGTATTATTATTAAACCGATTAAACTTTATTAAGGTTACTTAGAGTGAGCGTAAGCTGGTAAACTTTTCCGGGACAAATCAAATAGTATAATTTTTCGTTCCAAAAGGAAGGACTTAATAACACCAAATATTCATAAATTCTTCAGAAAAGAAAAAAAAAACAGTGAATTAATTTTTAACATGTTCTGGTCATGAGAACAGGTTCACAAACAAAAGTGTATGAACGGACCCGGTACTACTTTCGCCAAAAAATGTCCTGCGCCTTTGTAATTACCTTTTTGACAGTAAATTTATTAGAGTAAATTAATGTTTGAATAAATAGAATTGAGTAAATAAGATTGCTCAGTAAATTTATTTATTATTCATGTTCAAAATATCGCGCTCTGTCCAATCATGCAGAAGACACTATCGTGAGTCGGCATCTTTCTGTTTGTATTCGGGTAAATTTTTTTTCTATAGTGACGAGTGACAACACAATTTTGTAAGAAATATATATCTATATTACTACACTTGAAACAAGAAATAAAATATTTTTACTGGAAGGTTTAACTACTGAAGTAACAGGTAGTTTACAACGCATCAAGGGTTGAATTTGGTAAGGGTATGCAAAAGGTTCTCCTGTATTCTCAATGCATTGATGATTGTTAAGCAATCATTATGCATTTATTGCTGAGTGGTTAAGTGAAAATCATCCCAACTACAAATGAGCGAGACATACAATGGCATCGTTTCATGTAAAAATACATACTATATACCGGTAATACAGTTGAACGATCTAAACCAAAATACTCAATTACAGTAAATATTAGGAATATCGAAAACATGTTGATTTTAGAAGATGATATTATGAAGTGATAATATGAACACCCCTATTCATGTCTTTTTACCAAATAAATCAGTATAATGAAAGTTCACTTCAATTCATATGTGCAACTCATTCGATTTAAAATTCACGTTTCAATAAAAATAGTTATTTATGTATTTATTTTACCCCATTCACAACTACACACATTCATTCATGAAAATAACTCACGTTCACTCTGAAATATTAATCCGCATAAAAGTAATTTATTTTCTCAAAACTAAAGCGGACACTGATTGCTAAATTGATTACAACTACCAGGTCCCAGAACTCGATATTCGAGTGTGTTTATTACTTCTTTTATTTTATATCTAGAAAATGTCTTCAATATTATGTTTCGACATCAATAAAACAAAATTAAATGCCGTAATACATGAATAATTATGGTTCGTAAAGACAATATGCCATATAGAAAACAACATTTATTCGCTCTGGACGATATTACGTTTTACATTTTATTGTTATTTGCTTTTCATTTTATCGACTCGCATTCCCTGCTAGGGGTTTCTCCCCAGATTTCCACATCGGACTACGGTTCATCAAATACTCTGGTATGTTTCATCCCAAATGCTCTTGGAGATTTCCTCCAAACCAGGATCCAAGAGTAGGTATCTCCCACGCATAGACAACAATGTGTCCGCATAGACAATGTGTCCAATCCTATGTTTTCATATGGATGAAAGTTGGAGTGATTTCATATTTTTAAGGTGGTAAAGTGGGTCGCGTAAAAATAAAAATTGTAATTGTTAACGCATTTATATTACAGGTTCCATGTTAAAATAATTTCACCCGAAAATTTTGGTAAGAAAATGAGATGCTTGCCCGCATTGTTATATTAATAATAAAAATATATTTCTTTTTAATGAATGGATATTGACTAGATTGCTTGGTAAGTTACACGATTACATCCTATCTCTGTATTACATCCTTCAAAAATGCAATAGTTATTTCTCACGTATATTTTGTTTCTTTAAAGACCGAAAAGGTCGAAAATAACGTTTCATTCCCTTTCTAAATTACTTTACACCTCGCCTTGAAAGATATCTCTACCGCTCCTTTCATCGTTTTACTCCGAACGGATATCATCAGTCTCAACACAAAGGTGAAAACAATTACACGCAGTCTTCGGAAACTATTAAGACGCATAAAAGGGATTTGACGTTCCCTTATTCAGACACCGAACACGCTTTTCTCTATTGTACGAAGCCAAACAATAAGAACATCGTATGCGTGTTATCCCATAAGAGCGCGCTCCGGCACCATCAAATCAAACCCAAAACATTTTCAAATTACTCCTCGCGTGGAACATGCTGCCCAACAGCGGCGATCACTCGAGCAATTAGAGAAGCGTCTTGCTCGTCTTGCTTTTAGCAGGACCGTTACACTTTTTACTCCGCACTCTTCGCTCCACCTCATCGGAGAGAGCGTGCCACAAAACGATAACAACAAAAACAACAACAAAAGTTGTTTCGGATTTAAAAATTAATAATTGTTAAAATGGTATTCAATTCCGTTCAGTCACGACTTCTGTTTCCCGACTGGCACCACCATTACAGCTCTATTGAATTACGCCAGACAACACGACCCGCCGCCGCCCAAATCACGGGGAGCACGCTCGCTTCCCAATGTGTTTGCATTAAGCTTCGCATTGCGTTAAATTGAAATTCTCGGGACCGCGATCAGGCGGTGGACAAGCGAATGAGTGGCAGAGCGGTGTTCATTGCAGCATCCACTGCGATCGATATACACGAAAGGTACGAGAGCCAAGAAATGAAGGCAGATTGATAAATGTATTAATAAATCCTTTTATACTTCAGTGTTATGGTTATTGCACTGGCATTTAATGAAAAAACAAACAAACAAAAGTTGGGGTTATTGATAAAGTAACCCAAGTTCAATCTTTAGCAGAAATGAATTCGTCCACTTTGCCTTCTCGATATCACCCCAACAATGATCACTTGAATAATTAAACAAGTTAGGCATCCTACGCGTCTGATGTAAATAACAAAACTCTTGAAAATGAAAGCAATTCTGAAATATTTAGTTCTACATCATAAATTTCCTGTTTGGACCAGTTACCCACCGAATAAAGTTATATACTATATTAAAGTATCTTAATTATACTACCAAAAGTGAAAAGAATAAAGCATTTCAGCCATGGTAAGGATTGCTCCGATAGAAGAAGCTATGGTACACGACGGGGACCACTTTTGGACTGAGTAGGAAGACTGCAATAATTCGAGTCGTTTTGAGTTTGGACTCTCATTCGGAACTGGTTTTTAGGCGACACTTTTGGATAATTCCTCGTACATAGTTCACATCTTTATTTTTCACTTGTATTATGTTTCTTGTACCCACAGTTGGAGAAACGATATGAAATATGTTATCTGATAACGTCATTTTCTGTGAGATGCGAGAAAAATTTACAGATGATTGCTCAAAATAAGTATTCGTACGAACGATATTCATTATTTTTTTAATCGCTCAATTCATCATTTATCTTTTAAAATCTATGAAAAATTTCAAATATGAATACTCAAGATGGGATTCCATTTTTTTATGGTGTACTGTATTGTCCCATTCATAACATTTTAATTAAATGTTTGTTTATATAAATAAATAATTTTACGTGCTTTTCATTATTTGTAAAGAACTTCGACACAATTTTATTAATTTTCCGGTTAATAAATAATATATTTTTAGTTTTGCGAGCTTATCTTATGAAATGGACTAAGATATTCTGCTCGACAAGATGTATAAATGTGGTATTAAAGGAAATGCACTTAAAATGTTTCGAGGGTTATCTTGTAGGAAGACGACAATGTGTCAAGATGGCAACATAGTGCAGTGAAATACGAAGTTGTGTACCCCAAGGACCAGTTTTAGAAGCGGTCTTATTCATAATTAATATAAATGATCTCTGTGAGATCCAACTACATATAAAATTATCATCCTTTTGCTCCATGGAAAATTAACGGTCCGGAGGTATATAGAAAATGATCGTGAATCAGTGATTTCAGCCATGACAAATGACTTAAAATCTCTTCATTGGTGGTTTACTACAAATCATATGCTGTTGAGAGCAGAAAAGACTCAAATTTTTCAGTTCATAAAACATTCAGAATAATATTGACCAAGTTAAGTACACATGAGGTTTCGTGGAAAACTCATTTGACGAAATTGAAAAATAAGCTAAAAAGTATATTAGTTGTACCCCGTTTTGCGTGGATTGCTTCCGAGCCAGTTTTGTCTCCGGTTCCTTTAAGCCAAACGCTCGTATGGCTGAAGTAATTCAAGAACTGGACACCTACACAAAAAACTCACAGAGCGAGACACAGTAATCATCATAGGTGGGCAGAAAGATTTTCACTTGGGTTGTCATTTCAACGCGTCTGAACATCTACAAAAACTAACAATGGCCTCTCAGCACACAAACATAGTACTCTCTAGCCTGCCTCCACGCTTCAACGTTCCACAAATAAACCACGAAATTAACCTGGCAAACATCCCTAAAACTTCACCTTACAGACACAAAAATCACATTTTTTGATTTGCAAACACACCTGACTGCCAAGGATTTTACCCAACACGGTTTACATCTGAGACCGTCTGGGAAACATCACTACGGTTCTCTCCTAGCTTCACACTTGACCTGACATCATCCACCTGCCCCTTTACCCACTCCTACACCTCCTCCTGCCCTTACCTAATCTCTTCTTCCTCCTCCTCCCTCTGCTCCTACCTCATCTCCGGTCTCCACACCCATTTCTTCTCCCGCACCCGTTCCTTCGCGTACTGCTTCCTCATCCCCCACGTCCACATCTATTCCTCCATCCACATCTCCTGCCACCCCCATACACAGTTACAACTTGCGCTCAGGTGTACGATGTGGTACTCGAAGGTGACAATCGCGTTCGGGTGCAGTGTGCGGGATGGATCAGGAACTAGAAGCTGTACCAAATTCAAATTCCTCCCCACAATCTAACGTCGATTCCACTTCTCGTGAATCACAAACTTTGCGAAAATAAAATAATTATATTTCATTATAATGTTCAATCCCTTTCAAATAAATTGACAGATATTGAAATTCTGGTACACGAAAATCTATTCGATTTGCTATGCCTCACAGAACATTGGCTTTCAACTAACAACATCAACAATACTGCTATTTCTAATTATTATTTTGCAAGTTCTTACGGCCAGCAATATTTTAAAGGAAAAAATCTACGTTCGTGATGATATTTTATCTTCTCCACTGACAGGCAACGAGAACTTCTGCGTAAATAGTGTGTTCGAATTTTCTGCAGTTAATCTGACCGCCACCGGTATTGTTGTTTTGTGTTCTTATAGACCTCCTCAACCAGGACTTTTTTCGGAACTTCGAAATTGTTTTAAAACATATCACACATAAATCTACTAAATATATCGTTACATGTGGTGATTTCAATATCGATTTCTTGAGTACATCCGACTCTGCACATTCACCAATTAATCGATTCAAGAATCGTATCGACTCCTTCAACCTTATTACTACGATAAACGACCCCNTTCACCAGTTAATCGATTCAAGAATCTTATCGACTCCTTCAACCTTATTACTACGATAAACGACCCCACTCGCCTCTCCGGTTCATCTCAAACATTGATAGATCAAATTATAGTCAACAATGGAATCTCGTATCTCTTTGAAGTGTTTATCGCCGGATACAGCGATCACCTTTCTCAAGTATTGATTATTAATAATAAACTAAAACCACTTAAAATCCTTTACAAGTTTTCATGAGAGTTAAATGACCCAAATCAATCCATATTTATAAATTATTTGCGTTAAGAANGTAAATTATTTGCGTGAAGAAACATGGAAAGATGTTTACAATTGCCAAAACACCGACGACAAATTCAATGTATTTATCTCAATATTTCTAAAACATTACAACACTAGCTTTCCCATAAAACGCAAGTTAATTAACACAAAGAAATTCAATAGATGGATCACCCAAGGTATAAGAATATCTTCAAAAAACAAACGCCGTTTATATTATCTTTCAAAAATCTATAACCAACCACCCGAAATCCATGATTATTTTCGTAAATATAAGACTATTCTTCGAAAAGTAGTCGATGATAAAGTTATGGAAAACGACAGGCAGGTACAAAAATCGAACAACCGGAAGAAAGTCATGTGGAATATTTTTAAAAATTACACGTCAATTTCGGAAAATCGCTAAGAAAATATTTATCTACTAAACGTTGGCAAAATCGTATCAAATCCTCAGGTCATTTATATAGAATTATATAGAACGATTCCCGAATGATATGGTCCTTTTTGACAAAGAGTGGTTGACACCCTAGGGCAATGAATATTATTCCTATTGCGAGTATTGTGTTCGTGAACGAGACTGTTTCGTATAAAGCAAGGGTGGTGCTTCAGTAATTCGGTCTTAACAAACACGATCGTTTCATAAATNATATTTAATTCCTTGAATAAAGGTTTACAAGAGTTTCGGGGATGAGATTTACAAATTATCCGAACTATCCTCTTCTGAATTCTGAATGTTTGAATGCTCTGACTGGAATTATCCCAGAAGGTAATGTCGTAACGTAAATGGGAGTACACGTTTGCAAAATATACGCAACATGAAATACGTGGACTAACTGCGTTAACTAAGTTTCGGAATGCGTAACACAATTTTCTTAATTGGGAATTAAGATTGTCAATGTGACAATTCCATTTGAGGTAGTCTTTAATATGGAGACAAAAGAATTTTGTATTCGTAACAGTTTTTAATTCTGTTCCGTTTAAAGAAAGAGAAACCTGGGGTAAAGATTTTGTATTNATGACATAGACACTGTTTTGTCAGTGTTTACAATGAGACGATTTGCATGGAACCAAGTCGAAAGGTTAGACAAAACGTTTTGAGCATTGGCGTGTTTACATAGTAAATTAGTGTCATCAGCAAAAAGAACCATTTTGCAATCTGATGTGGTTGATGACATGTCATTCACATACAATAAAAAGGGTATAGGGCCGAGAATTGATCCTTTGGGTACTCCGCAAGTAAGTGGCTTTGTTTCTGAAAGTCAACGCTCAATTATTTTATTTTTAGTATAGGACATTTCGACCTGTTGATATCTATCTTTTAAATAAGAAGTTAGCCATTGATGTGGAAGTCCACGATTAATTCGTTAATTTTTTATTATGTAAAGAAGGCCATATAAAAACCGTTGTGAACCAACCGTGTTCTTACTGTAAAATATCTAAAACATAAAATCTGTAACAGGGATAGAGGCTGGTTAACGTTATACTCCATAAATTAATAGAAGTAATAATAAAATATCAAGAAAAGTACTGCGTTAATTTAAGAACTACATTGAATTTTACTAATACAATTAGTTATTTTAGAACTTCGAAAAATAAATCGCGATGTGCTCTGAATAAAACTGCGTGACAACAACCAGTGGTGCAGTTCCTAAAACTCTCCTCACCTTCTGCCTAAGGTGATGCTTGTTCAAACCACTGATGATCCAAGAAGAATTTGCATTGGTGGACAGAGAGGCTTAGCCACGATTGTCCTCGAGGTACTCCTGTTTCCTTTGCTTTTCATTCCTCTACAACATTCACTCATCGTCGTCCGTTCCTCACAACATCGCCTATTTCCCTCATCAAGTCTATTAACCGCTTCCATACCGTGTTGTCGATGTCACATTCTAACAATATTTGCTACACATTCCTTTCCCGCATATGCAATTGGCGTCGTCTGCTGACCTCATTCTGTAGAGATAAACCCGAAAATCCCCATGCCCACGTCCACATCCTCGTTTGCAACATAGTAATTCCGGAGTCTCTGTCTTTTCCCTTGCATCTTTGGTATTTTAGCTAACCTTGAAGCGTTGCTCATTTTAACCAGATGCCGAGTGTTGTATCACGCATTGATACCTTCATTGTTCCTATTTGGTCCAAGTATTGCACGAAAGCTTGAAATATCAATTTAGACTCTAGTAATTTTCTCTTCTCGTTTAATGACATCAGCCATAGATTTAAATAATTTTGATAAATTGTCCTCTCTGGTCCGTATGTCACATTCCAATAAGAGTTTTATTAGATATGGTCAGATGACTCCTGGTCTTGTCTATAAGAGTATAGTACGTTGGTTAACTTCCCTATTCTTTCCATGTAAGTTCCGAAATCGCCGAGTCCCGTTATTATCTATGCCATATGTACTTATACGTTTTTCGTCCTTTTGTACTTTTCATCCTTCGCATGTTTCATGCTTCCCATAATAGTTGCGTTAATCACTGTCGACCGTTATTTTGTCGCGTCAGTTCTTCTCCGTTTACTATTATTCTTCCTTCCTCTTCAAAGTTCTTCTATACTTCATCTGCATAATTTGGAGATCTAGTTGTCAAATTCCATTAAAGACCTCTAACGCGTCATTTGATGCAGTTTTATAACAGCCAGACAACCTCAGGTAGAATAACCTTCGTAGGGCTCTTAACTTGCGCTTGTAGTGGACATTTATTATCCCATGACCTCATATAGATACTACATACGTTATCAACCCTCGCAATGCTCCACATTAAAGGTGCTTTATATCCTCCGATGTCACATATTTTGACCTATCATAATCATGTATTGTATATTCGTTTTGCTTTGGCTTCAACCATTCTGAAATAATCCATGAAGTGCATATGCTCATCCATTATATCACGAGATACTTTTCTTTCTTTTCTTATCTTCTTCCTATTAAGTGTTCCCTATAATGTTCCCTCTTTGTACTCTGTAATTACCGAACCTCATCATCGTAGTTTTTGTGACTGATATTTCTAATTCAATCTTTGTTTTACACTTATGTATGCCATTTTGAGCATTCCTCTGTAATGGACTATTCTCGTCACAGGAAGCTCTATCATCTGCATATGCGATAACGCCAATTCCTTTCTCCATTAAGTCCATTAATTTATCTAATAGTATATTCCATAGTAGTGGGCCACTGCAGGATCCCTGCGGACAGCATAATCCGATCACATTTACTATCTGTTCTCTTGCTGGCTCAACATATTCATGTCTATAATTTAAATATATCTAATATATAAGGTGGAACCCCATTCTATGCCTTACCGTCAAGTATTATTCTCCATCTCATATCAATCTGCATTATCAAAAAACCCTTCTATGTATGTATATATAAAACATACACATGCATATTTCTTTTCACGTCTGTTAGTGTCTAATAACTTCTCCACCGCATCTTCCGTACAGCGAACCCGACGGAAACCAAATTGTGCATCATTCAGCTTCCCTTCTATCGCCAGAGAAGTCATTAAGCACTACGTTAGTATCTTATCTAAGATCTTACCTAAAACTGGCAACAGAGGAATTGTCCGAAATGAATATATCTGTTGATGGGCTTTTAATACATTCTTTATAAATAATTTTACCTAGTCTATTTTCCTCTAGGAAAACATATTTTATACATTGTTACAAGCCATGTGTGCAACTACACCTCTTCTTTTTACCATCTCACAAGTTATATGGTCGTAGCCAGCACTCTTGTTGTATCCTAATCCTTTTATAATTCTGTTTATGTTTCCTCCTCAAAGTCCTCTTCCATTCACTCTCCCATATCCAACGTGGACTCCCTTTTTTAATATCTTTCCCAACACCTATTCAACCGCACCCCTCCTGTTTAGCGTTGTGCCTGCTTCTCCTAGCATGCTAAGCCTGCTTGTCCCACTCTTTCTACACTCATCAGGTCTCACTCTTCCTACACTACACTATTTCTACACCTAAAGGTATGCCCCATAATGTTTTACAAAATCTAAATAGTTTCCTCCACCTTCTTCTCTTCTCCCCCGCCACTGATATCGTGAAAGCTCTGCTTAGTCTCTTCTATTTATTTTCAAATTCTTCCATATTTGCTAGTCTCTCCCTTCCATATTCGCACTTCTCATTTTCCTACCCGCCTTGTTTCTCCTTCTTCGTGCTAAATCCTTCGACTACTATATGTCCGCATTTCTCCTCTTTCTTCCTCGAAATATAACTTTCCGCTCTCCGTACCTTCGCATGTCCGTACTATAGTTGATCGGGCATTTGTATCGCATTTCTATTATGGTAATGTGAAATAGCATTCAATGCGGGGGATATTTCCCAGAATGTATTATAGAATGAAACTTAATATTGTATTTAACTGATGCTTAATATTGTATGTAACAGTACGTTACATCATGAAATATTGCTTAGTTTTCCTATCTAAATCACCCCATTATTAAACATTACGTCAAAAAGCAAAAAAAGCAATTGTGTTGTAGTCACCAAATAAATAAGTGTGATATGATAATTCTTCAGAATACTGTTTCCTCAACTCATCAAAATATTTTAAAACGCGAATCAGAATAACACACTTGATTTTAATTAAAATATTGTGTACGAAATTTATATGCTTTAAATTATCAATTTGTCATTAAACAATTAATGTATTCAATTAAATATATTTATGTATCATCTATAATTTATCCTCTTATACTTTTAGTACAATATTTAATGCAAAAAATGTTATATACACTTATTTGGTTTAAACTGAATTAACATTACTGCATTTATTACAAAGCATTAGCATTTGTATCAGCTTGTGGTTCTACAAACAGAAATAAGGAGGATATTGTATAATCTTCATTTAAAATTTTTATAAGAAGTTCGTTATAGAAAACCAAGTGCCTTCAGGAGTAAAGTAGACAATGTCTTTAGTCAATGGTCTCGCGCGACTCTTTTCTACTACACTTTTTAATGCCCACTTTTTTATTGACGAGTTTGAGAAACTAAAATTTGATGTAATAATTTTGCATTTAGAGTCCACATATCTTGTACGCAATTGTGTCTTTCACACGCAGTGAAACCAATGACGAAGAAAAATATTCACAACCTTCACTTTCATGCACGATGCTCATAATGAAAAAGGATTGGAGTAGATACTCATTGAAAAATTTTATTGTCCTGTTTCGATGCGAATAGCTTTTTTTATATTCTATATTTCACTTAACTTCAAATTTATTTGAAGTTAAAATTCTTTAACTTCATATTTCCTTCCAAAAGAACACTCGAATATCAAAGAGACTAGTATACCTTGCAGCAGCAATCTGAGAAGTTTTGAGTGATGTAAAAATTTATCATTTTTAAGAATCAAAGAAATGGCATCAAATCAAAATGTCGATAAACATTTAATATTAAAATGAAAAAAACTACATTACCATGAATTTCTGCACGCATAGTCGAAGAGTACGTTGAATGGCTCACAATAAATTTGTCGTTGCGATCTTTCTTCATAATTATGTCTTCTTGATATTGTCCTATAGAAGTATTATTTCAAATAAAATGACATGAAATACTACCAAATTAAATAGCGAATGTTTCATCTTTGATGACCAGCATAAATCCAACAAAGAGTATTATGAAATTTAAATGAAAATTATGTGATTATTTAATTGTGTTTGCACAGATATTTAGTAACGTTCATGAGTTTGCGAACAATTTTTATAAGTTAAATAAATATGGCTTTTGGATCAATACCTTTTTATGAATATATAGGTTGTGCTTATTTATTATCACTTCTTTAAACTTAGTGAGAGCGTTTTGATCCCAAAATCTTTTCTCTTGCTATTCAGCAACAATTGCAAATAATATACAATCTTAGAAAAAACACTTGGATCTATGGAACTTTTTAATTGATGTTATATTAAATCCGCCTCTGCCTTAGGGTCCGTGATCGGAATTGATGGGATTGTCCCTTGTTTGCTTCCGGAGAACAAATTAGTTTATTGTCCCCCACGTTGTCATATGCAGTTTGTATCTGCTTTTTTACAATAAATTTACTATTATGATGCCGATATGCTTCTATTTATTTATACCATGAACACCTTAGTTGTTCTTTGTTTGATTTGATTAAAAAAGATTATCCAGATTTAAGGACCTATAGTTAACTTAGGTTGACTTGATTTAAAAAATTATCCAGATATAAGGGTAATTATAAATCGCTCGTAAAAACGTCTCGTAGCAAATTTATGATTGAAGTCTTCCAATGATATCCAGATTGTATCGTTGAACACAAGAGAGTTTACTTGATTATTCAATATTCAGTAAAACAGTACTGTAATTTTTAGTATCTTTCATGATGTAGTGAGACTACATAATTGTGAACTGATTTAACTTCAAGGAGGAGTTAAGTTTATGGTATTAATAAGAATTATGAGTATTACTTGGTAATTGTGGTGCTTTAGCAACATTATCAAAGCATGATAAATTAAAAGTCGTTTCTATGTTGCTCATTTTTTTATTATTGGTATTAGAAAGCTTTTTCGGCTGCATAGCAACCATCGTCAGTAACATACACTGAGTGTTGAGGAATATTTTTGGCGAATGCTTCTATTTTCTAAATTATAACAAGTAATACTCATAATTAAGTAAAGAATAACGAAAATTTAAAATATATTTCACTAATAACGGTGAAATTCAACATTTATCTACACAGACTTCATTAGGAGTCTCTTCGTCTTACGGGGATGCACACTTCTGCGATTTCAACTTCAATTTAAAAGCCTGCTAAAAGTAGAAAACCTTTGAAATTCTCTTCTTAGTTCAGATAAATATTCCAATGAAAAGTCTTATTCGTGTAATTTCGTAAATTCGTTCAATATTTTCTGAAAATGCGTAATACTCTTTATTATGTTGATGTCAAAAAATTATGTTAATTAAAGATTTCTGGATTTAAAATAAAAATATCAAAAATATGACACTGGATATGGAGGGCTAAAATCTACTAGCTACAATAACTTCATATTGAAATTTTTGTGTTACGTCGTCAACTGCTTTTTATCCTTGTTTAAAAAATCTAGAAAATCATGTTCAACGTAAAAATCAATACGTTCATATTCACAAAAATGAGCAAACATGTTGGTTCGTAAGAAGTTTCTGAATTACCATGTTTGCCACTTGCTATTAAAATCAATAAATTTCACGGAATATCGATGGTAACTGTTTTAATGATGAATTATTATTATTATTAATCCTAGCGGAAGGTATATCAAATAAATTTATTATTGCAGTTATTGCGAAACATAGAAATGGAAGACTTTCGACATTAATGTGTATTAATTATAATTAATTTCCCAGCACATATATAGGTCTTCAGGAAGGAAAAGAAAGAAAAAAAATGGAGAAAAGAATAAAATAACATCTGGGAGAGTATAAGATACTCAATTAAATGCAATATTACGTTTTATTATATTACAAATTCTCGAAAATTTCTCTCGTACTGAAAAAAATATTAATTCTGGTAATGTTAAACATTATAGGAATGCGACGTTTTATAGTGAATACAAATCAATAGTATTTGAAAGTCTAAATAAAAGAAATATGTTCCTTATATTATATTTGCTGAGTTCAAAAACAAAACGTTATAAGAAATGTTACTCTCTGAGCATATTGTTTTATATAAATAATTTAAGACTTACGACCTTATTATCGACGAATATCGCATACTTGGTGTTATTAAGTATACAAGGTTCCGACTGTAGCTTTACGGTGAGACTCGCGCTTCAAGTTAATCAAATCACTGAGATTATCAATTGTTTTCTTTATTTTTATTGTAATTGTTTTAATCACTACAATATGAATAATAACGCAGAAAAAACATGATTTAATACGTATCTATCAGTTAATAATATGTTATAAACAGTATTCAGGAACTCGCATGACTCGTTTGAAATGCACAAGAGCATGAAGAAACACGGCGGCCGAGCACAACGATTTCGTGTTTTACGCACCACACCTGGGAAAAAGTAAAATATTTTTTTGAACCGTCCGTTGTCATGTCGGTAGAAAAAATATAAAAAATACTGCGGAAAATTTACTACAAATCAAAGTAAGCTCCCATCATTTTCGTGATTTAAAAGTTCGTCCTTTTTTGAAAATAAGTGTTTCTTCCATGAGACGCAATGTACTGCACCATCAATTATAATTGCAATTAATTCATTTAAATGTCCGGTGAATATGTTTTTCAAGTTGAAATCACACATAGCACATGTTACTATGTTTATTTACGCCGATTTCAGATATTTTAGTGATTTAATTCTACCTACGCTAGTACTACCTTAAGTCGTCGACAGGTGTAACAAATTATGACAAGAAACACAACAACAGAACTATGGATCATGATATTAAACGTAAATACAAACACAAAATTTGTTTACAAAAAAGCAGGATTCCACAAGCATACTGTGATATTGTATTGTAAGTACCTGATAGCTTTTCTGTGTCTGTGCATAAATACAAACTCCTGTGTTCTTTTTATAAATATCATTTGTGATGTGCTGCGTTTGTAATAATTAACTTCTTTGTCCAATATTAACGTGTTATCCCAATCCATGAAGTGATCATTATTAATGCAGTGTGATATAACTACACTTTGTTCAACTGACTTTAAATTTCGTTTGTGCTCCTGTTTTCTAGTTTCTAACCAACTCTTTGTTTGACCTATATAGATAGGATTACAATCTTTGCATTTTTTTTTGTATACTACATTATTAGTATACAAAATTTTCGACGACGAAAGATAATATGATTTATCTTATCTTTCCCTTTCCTTATCACAGTCTATTTTATAGTAACTATTTTACTTAGGAAGACTTCTTTAATTTTATATTATTAATACTTTATAAACATTAAATCCACCAATGCCCTTAGAGCCTAGGTCGGAGTTTGATAGAATGTTCCCTTGCTTATTTCCGGAGAGTAACGTAGTTATTACCCCCAAATGGTCATACGAAGTTTCCAGTTCCTTGTTTTTACTATTTGAAATAGAACAAAAGGAAAAGGGAGGGGAAATAGGCTAATTGGAATGTAACAAATGAAAAACAATCTCAGGGAGTTTAATGAAATAAAATTATGGATTCGTATTATTTTTTCTTAAGTAGACACCACACACAGGGTTCCTTGTTAAGGGAAAACGCTCTTTACCAAAATAAACTTGACTTAATTACTCGTGGCTACCCTCTACTAATCAACACTACCATGCACGAACCCCCAAAAATCACACGTAAAGCACATAACATTAACATGAATTTTTCTTTAAAGAATTTCTAGTATTTATGAAGTACCAGTTTGTTACAAAAATATTGATTAAATTTAAAACACCATCATAATTGCTCATACTTCTTACTGCCCTCATTAATTATATAAACACAAGTGTTCTGAGCACGGGCCATTTCGATTCTAGCTCGATGCACACGCTTTTCTCGCTGCCACTTAAAACATCTATTACTGGGAGCACCAGCGTCCTCAGATTACCTTTTTATTTGACAACCAGATCAGTCTAAAGCGTATGAGAAGATTGGAATGCCCTTGTCCAGTCTCAGCTCGTGGAGTGCGTCCTAACTTCGTACCAGCTGTAGGCCCTCCAGCGTCAAAAGCCTGCTTTCTCTGGAAGTCGGGGCGCCGCTCGGGAGTCTTTCGTTCTCGGAATTTCCGCGTTCACCATCAAAGTAAAATTCATTGAAAATGAGAGTTCATTCAACTTGTTGTAACGCGATTCACTAGTCTCTGCGATGGCTACTCGTTACAAAACACAAATAGTTGATTCTCCGACTAGATCTCGGAAAAAATCATTAACGTTGAATCTTTGCAAGTTCTGTATAGTTTAGAATGCAATCAAGTTAGTAATTAAAACCAACTTGTCCGATATTTTACGATCAAAAATCTAGGCATGATCTCGGAATCATCGAGTCTCGACATCAAATGGAAGTGTCTCGAAAATACTCGAATAAAAATCCGAATCTCGGAATGATACACCGAAAATGATCGAATTAACCCCTCTGACTGTCTCCGAACGCTAGAATGATGATCAAGCTCAAGATCAGAAGAAGAAAAAATATTAATCTCGGAGCGTCTCGGCGTCGTATTTTATCACTTCTTCTCCCATTCGGTCCATCCGAAGTTAACTCTCGTGATACTATTTTAAAAACCTTGTGACTCTTTTTCGCCAGTAATAACAAATTCTCCCTCCATCCGTAGTTGTTAAACTTACAACGACAAGTACATGTTTCTGACCACTCAGAACGTTCCTTCCTATAAAACTTCCCCACTTCAGCGATGCCGTCTTTCTCAACTGTCTTCTCCAACATTATAACCTAACGCTTTTTAAGGATAATATCAAACTGAATTTAGAAAGCTCTCGAACTTTTAACTGTCATTCCCCTTGTCTTCAGTGTGTCTTTTCGTAACCGTCGTATGACGCCCGCCCAACGGTTGCCGCCTAGTGATGCCTGCCGCTGTCCCTAGACAATTCTCACCAGCGACGGATCGAGCCCCTTCACACCCATGCTCTCTGAGTCGTTGTCTATCGTCGATCCTCTCATCCTTTTAAATTCGTAAAGAGCTTCTACCACTCTCCCCAACCACAACATGAGTTTCTCTGGCAGCAGCACTTTAAAATCCAAAATTGGTACTAACGCTCACCTCGCCTCCTTCAACGTCTTTCTCGTTATTTTCCGTTTGTTCCTAGTTCAACTCTAACGACGCCATCCCTTATGTGTTATTAAATTTCCAATCGCCTTCCCACTTCTAGCCAAAAATAAATGTGTCGTTCCCAACCGCTCTTCTTTTCACTGAACTTTTTAAAATCGTCGAACAAACAAAAAAACGCAAAATCCTGCATATTCTTCAACGGCCGTCTTTGTCTCCGCTACGTAGAAGAAATTCNAGCAAATCCATTACTTTTCGACAAATCCGTGCGCACGAGATCTATGGATTTGGTTAACGATTGTTTTTACGAATGTACTTGCAGAATGAAGCAGATTTCTACATTTTTTAAAGTAATGAGATTCAACTCATGGTTTACGGAATTTTTAATTCTCTCTGGTGTAAGCAATGTTTCGATATTTTCGAACCTCTTTTTCTACAGTGTATTTCAGCCGAAAAGGGAATAATAAGCTTCCATTGTCATTAAATGTACTTCAGTTTACTCACACACATTTAACCATTACACATCTCGGAAGTCCTCGTTAGTACACACATGTGTTGTACATTTCAAAATAGACAAAAATCGACTTTCTCATGACTATACATGTCACAAATATTGAAATATTTAGTTTCTATGAGGTTCTTGGAATTCAGGACTAATATTTAAGGCAGAAATGCCAACAAAAATGAAGAATGACAGTATTTTCTCAGTTATTTCCAGAGTTTTGAGTGTGGAAAATCAGTGTTTTCTAGAAAAAAACATCTATTCAAATGGCCGTTACATTTTTTTCTTTGTGGACGGAATCGTCTCAAAACTTCATACAATTTATTCCTAAGCTAGTAGAATAATGCCAAAGATTTTAAACTTTGATATATTTTTCTTAACAACTACACAGGAAAATTAGGAAGAGGAACTAAAACAAATAATACATCAAAATGTAAGGACAGATAATTATAAGGTAGACATTAGAGTGTTGACTAGAATAAAAAATAAAAGGTAAGGTATAGAACATTGGATTAGTAAAACATTTTATTATAAGTGCCCAAATGTTTTAGAATGCATAAGAAATGCATAGAAAACAGGTTTCAAAAAATTCGTGTAGTTGTTAAGAAAAATATATCAAAGTTTAAAATCTTTGGCATTATTCTACTAGCTTAGGAATAAATTGTATGAAGTTTTGAGACGATTCCGTCCACAAAGAAAAAAATGTAACGGCCATTTGAATAGATGTTTTTTTCTAGAAAACACTGATTTTCCACACTCAAAACTCTGGAAATAACTGAGAAAATACTGTCATTCTTCATTTTTGTTGGCATTTCTGCCTTAAATATTAGTCCTGAATTCCAAGAACCTCATAGAAACTAAATATTTCAATATTTGTGACATGTATAGTCATGAGAAAGTCGATTTTTGTCTATTTTGAAATGTACAACACATGTGTGTACTAACGAGGACTTCCGAGATGTGTAATGGTTAAATGTGTGTGAGTAAACTGAAGTACATTTAATGACAATGGAAGCTTATTATTCCCTTTTCGGCTGAAATACACTGTAGAAAAAGAGGTTCGAAAATATCGAAACATTGCTTACACCAGAGAGAATTAGAAATTCCGTAAACCATGAGTTGAATCTCATTACTTTAAAAAATGTAGAAATCTGCTTCATTCTGCAAGTACATTCGTAAAAACAATCGTTAACCAAATCCATAGATCTCGTGCGCACGGATTTGTCGAAAAGTAATGGATTTGCTCACACACACATATACCTGGGTTATATGGCAGATACTACTTTCTCCATGTAGGTTAGTTTACTAAATTTAGCATTAACGGTGTAAACAGAACGTCAGAACAGTTATGACCAGTATGCGATAACACTCAATGGAGCAAAACTAACTCATAATCAATTCACTACAAATATTGTTTATATCAGATACGTCAGAGCTGTCAATTAGGACTCAATTAGACGTTTCTTTGTCGGATGTTATTTTTAAATGTTGTTATTTCCTAAAGGAAAAGGTGAAAGATGAAAGGTGAATGGGAAATCTCCAACGAGCATTTTGATGCTTTCGAGTACGTTACTTCATTTGCCTGACTTGCTACGACCCAACTCCGAAAAGGAACGAAAATATTCTGAAACATTTGCATATTAATGTTTATTATGTGTATGTATTGGGTGTAAATGTAATTGCGTATTAAAGAATATTACGAGAAGATCTTCCGGTTAATCGAGGAAAATGTTCATACAAATACCATTCATTATAATAGAAATTCTTTTAATATTGGCCACATTGTTACGCATCTATTTTCTTCAAATCGATAAACTTTATGTGATCCTTTTTGTCTGTTTACAGGGTATGAAAAAACTGAAAAATTAATTAATTTATATTTTAAAAACTCAGTACAAAAAATAAATGATTCTATTTACAAATAACCTAAGGATAAAATTGTATTTCTTGCTGTTAAAATCACCTCTAATTACAAATCATTATTTTAATTTCAATACTTTTAATAAAATGAAAATTACAAAATTAATCCTCATACATATTAGTCCAAAATTAGTCCTCATCTTTATACCTTAAAAGAACCGCGGCGTCATGATATTTTTCCGCTTTATGAAATAAAATTGGGAACTATATTTTAATCAAATTTAGGATGAATGAGTGAATGAATGAATCATGTTTTAGACAGCCAAGACTGGAGGGAAAAATGCGATTTGTTGTTAACACCACGAACGTATGAATCGAATAATGTACTGGGACACTTTAAATATTTTAGACTATTGATAGTTCTTTTCCTCACTTTTGGATATTGAGAGACATCACTTCAAAAGGTGATTTTAAAGGATAAAAGTTGCGAAAATGTTGTTTTCAAATGCCTTTAACAATTTACTTTAAAAAAACTGTACATCTGTCTCATTAGTAATTAGGTTTAATAATATTGGAAAGTATCAACTAGTTTTTAGTTACACGTTTTAAAATTTCTAAATACCCCCAGGAACTTTCATCAGTTGCTCGGCAATCGACAATATTCTTTGATGTAATGATCACTAATCTATCGTATGAATAATTGAGGATTTTCTGAATTAGGTTAGAGAAAATGATAGCAAGATTGTAAAGCGAACACCTATAATTATCCCAGGATGAAACGAAGAGAAAGCTACGAAATAACAGTTTTATTTCTCTCATAGCAATGAGAATATATTCACTCCAACGTGCAAATTAGTTTTTATTGATAATAACATCTCGTTTCTCCACTCTTCATTCTTGAGATATCATCAGTTTCAACCAAGTGGGAAATTAACACCACTATTACCATTGCAGAACATTTTTGCGAGAATTCAATTTCTTGATCATTTCAGTCATGCCTTCATACCACTTCAGAATCTTCCTCTTCTCGGTATAATGTGCTAAAAAATGAAATCGTACGATAGTGTGCTTCACAGGGAAAGAGAAAGAATAAATAGAGTATATTTTTACAACCTTCCTCTGAACACAGCATTCCGAATGCAGTGTTCTTATTATGTGTTTCTTGGTGTGAATCAAATACCAAAGCTGTAATAGTAATCTGTCTGCACCACGTATAAAAACTGCGTTGAACTTTCTAAGAAACCAGTACGGTATTGGGGAAAAGTAATAATACTGTAGTTTAGACGAGATACTAAAACCAAATAGCAGATTACTGGAACTGGATATGATCCTTAAAAAGCGGCTACCTTTCACAAGATAACCTTCGCTAATTACTTCGAAATAACATTCAGTGCGAGTAATTGAGGAGAGTGATTTGAGGATGGGCAAGAGAGCTCACCTGCGCTCAGCTGCCTTATCTTGGTCTGCATCGTTTTCCCAAACCCTGAATCTCCTCTTCACTGAACTGGAGCCGCCCATGGAGTAATCATGGGAGACAAGAAATGCTTGCTCACTAATATGAGCAATTTTAATAATACAAATAAGCAATAGTTATCTGAAGTTTACACTTACCTGCCTTCTGGATTTCCCGACTGTAGATGTAACTTACAGGTGTCTAAATTCGAAATTCATGATTATGTATAAGCAATATATTTTGAGATGCTTTAACTTTTNATATATATATATATATATATATATATATATATATATATATATATATATATAAAGTTCTAAATTTAAGTTCGAGTTTAGAACATCTAAATTGTTGGTACATTTTTTTTTTTTTTTGACCTTCAACTGATACGACCCTGTAAGTTGTTGGACACCTGGAGTTTTGGCTTAATATATAAGTGTTTGTTCTAAACTCGAACTTAAATTTAGAGTTTTTAAGTTTTAAAGCTGAAATGACGATACATGAAATTCCCACTTCGACGATGAAAAGAGAAAGTCAGGGCAACTTGACTCCATTTACGAAATCTTCCGCATTCTCTTGGGATGTGATTACACTTATTTGAAAACAAAGTAAAGAAAATTGTGTAATTTTTATATTTAAAATTCATGTTTAATTGCATCTCTTTAAATATTTCAGGTCAAAACTTTCGCAATGAAATTGTTCATCGACGTTTACTTATTGACTACTGCGGTAACAAAAAATATTTACAGTCTTATCACAATAGCAATAATACATATTACGTCTATATTTAATCAATATCACCTCACCAAAGATGATAATTTGAAAATTAAATTCAATACAAATTTTTGCATTTAGGATTGTCGCTCTGAGAATAAATTTGGAAAATAACCTTGCAGATCGACGGGACACATGGCCAACTTCTTCGTCGGTCTTCTCCGAATGTAGTGGTCACTCTTTCTACCACCAGCAAGTCAACTGACATAAAACACAAAAAAGTCAACTGACGATATGTGTGGAAGAGAATTAATCATTTCTCCTTCCATATACATTACATTTCCATGGAATTTGCTTAGGTGCAAGACAAAAGAGCCTACGTCCTCCGTGAAGGCGGAGATTTTCAAAACAGATAACGAGACTTATGGAACATGAACTGATGCGTTTGATCAACGTACAAATCACTCGGAACTAGCTCCTAGCGTCTTTCACTGTATGCCGTAAATTATTTCTTTTTCATATTGGATTTTATATTAATATCAGACATTTCATCAAGCATATGAAGTTGATAGGATCAAGCTAGGGTCACAATTCCTCCAGAATAACTCCTGAAGATGAAATATCCCAAATTTAGGTAGATAATTTCTTAAAAGCTAGAGTATATTTCAAAGTACTCACAAAGTTTGTATAGACTTTCATTTGACAAATGATTTGCGAATTAAATTGAAAATGTTCACTCTTTTAACGTAGCTCGTGAAACGCAGTTAATATTTATTGGAACAGAGACATTTTAATACCCGATGCTCTTCGTATTGTTCCTTTCCCTTTCCATTGTACCAGTTCATTTCTTTTAGACTCCTTCATTTATTTTAACGTACAATAATAACAGACAAAGAAATATTGATGGCTCAATTGTCCTTGGGGTACTCTCACTTCGATAGAACACCAATTTTCAAGAATTGTGTGGCAATAATCGTTTAGAAAGAGCATTCACGACTGAGTAAAACTGTGTTGCATAAAAATACTTTATGGGGAAGAACAACGAGTTGTTTCTTCGACTTGCCTCAACAAGTTGATGAAAATATTTCCAAGGAAGCAGTTTTGATGTTACTTCATAATAATGAGAGCAAGCTATTGATACAAATATGTGGTTCAGTTTCTTTGCGACTACTCCTTCAAATACATAATCGTTTTTATTGCTATACTCTTCTTTCACAATTCTCATCAGTACCGAAATAATTATATATGAAAGAACTAAATATAAATTTATGGTCAGCAAGGCAATTACAACCTGCGTATGTCCACGAGGAGGACAATAAACTAATTAACCATTCGGAAGCAAGTGAAAGACCATCCCATCACAGCCGATCAAGGGCCTATAGGCAGATGATATAATTTCAGCACACTCCTAAGATAAGAATAAAAATGCTAGCTACGTGTCAAATATCAATAGAATACCAACATTTTTTCTCACAAATATTATTATCAAACGTATAACGTATTATTATCAAATCTTTAAATTCTTCGGAAAATATTGTTTATAAACCGTAACTACTAGACTCTAAATTCGAGAATAAATATTACAATAGTGGAGACCACCACCCCTAAACAAGAGTCTAGAAGTCTGTATATAAAATTCGCTTCTACCCGAAGGAAAACCGGAGAAGAACATCTATTATTACTTAAAGTCTTCTGTTAATACTTCATAACTCTCATCATATTATTAATATTCATGAACTCTAATTCAATTATATTGAATACAAGTAATGAATTTTCAAAACCAAACCCGTAAAGACGGTAATATCAACATGGGTGAAGTAATTATTCTCCATTGAAAATATTGCAATGTGCTCATCGAGACTACTATTTGGCCTTGCGATCCTCGACTCTTCTGTTACTTCTGTTAGCCTCCAGCTCCTAGCGTTAGCGTTACCTGAAGTGGCTTCTTCCACTCAGTGACAGCAAGCTGCATGTGAGCGGTAGGACCGGGGGTTGTCCCTCGGGTGAGGCGTAGGAGTGTGTCTACAAACACCGATGCAGTGAGTCGACGAACACCACCATATCTCCCGATATCTGGTGGACAGCTAGATATCTAGCGTCACCTCCCAACTAGTATATGTGTAACAGTAGCCAAGCAGCGATCCTGCTCCCCTATCAGGGGCCGAAGACCCCTACCCTACAGTCATAACAATATTTTTATTTTATATTCTATCTTGTAAGTGGACGTAAAATTATATTATCACTCACAATGCTGCTTCCGCTACTTAAAAGTACGAATAAGTGTAAAATTTAAATATTAAATTGTTCTTATCAACCAAACAATGTGCACATAGCTGAGCCAATACTATGTTGAGCATATAAAAAATATTATTTAAAGTTCTGATACCTTCAGGCATCGGTATATATCGACAACCTGAGTTTCGTGCATGAAAACAGGAAACAAGTAGCAACAAGCTGTGTAATAATAAGTAAGCATATTCAAGGAGAAAGACAATGACATTTAATGTATTCAAAATCAAAATTACAAAAGATCCCACCAACCTGTAAAACACAATAAATAAAGAAATATTGGAGCAAATATTGTATTAATATCAGTGTCGAGGCCCTATAATTAATTCAACTGGCAATTTGTACCAGGAAATACACAAAAGGCTTATCAAATATGGTATACAACCTGATTGTGGGAAAAAAAGAAAGCTACAAATCAGAAATTTGATTCAACGATTGCCCTTACAAGTCTGAGAATCGAACATCGCTAAATTTGTACAAGAGTAGAATATCGGCAAGCGAAATGAAAGTTGTTAAAATATCAAAATGAGAAAAAATTATGAACACTGATATCAGAGAGTAGTTGAAGCCAGAACACGGAAAGAGTGTGGTCGGGGAAACGAACTTGAATGGTTCGGTGATGTGGAGAGAATGAGGGAGTAAAGCCAAGACCATAAATGGGAGTAAGACTTAAGGGAATGAGATCATGAGATAGACCGACTCTGCAGTGGGAAGAGCACCAGAGGACAAGGGGAAAGGAAGAAGACTGAGGGAGGTGAAATGGCAGGGAACTGGAACAAGTTCAGTACCAAATAAACAAGTTCAAAAGCGAATTAGATTTATGGCTAAATGGACCCGACACCTTACGATACTTACGTTTGAAGGAAAAACAAATGGAAAATCTACAAATGAACGAACAATAAAAAAACTAAAGAAAACATCAAGGTAATTCAGAGTGATGAAATGTTTACGGCACCTAATAAGATGAAACGTATCCATTTGATTAAATAGCTAAAAGAAAAATCACTGACTCAAGTTACATTTGAACTTATTTGGGAGATATTTGTAAAATATAATTATAAATCTTCACAAAGTACAATTTTGGATGAAGTATTTCAAAAGCTTTGAGATTATACAATGCCGTTACTAAAAATTTAGGATAAAAAATATCAAACTTGATTATCGAATATTTCAATCATTCTACTACAATACTACTACCACATTATACTATATAAAAGAGAGCTTTGAATTTTGGTGGCATAAAATCTTAAGCGCCTGAAAAAAAACGAAGAATACACACGATAGGAGGGAAAACTAAAAACGTTGAATAATGGTTATTGGTACGAAAATATAAGCTAGAATCTTTAAAATAAATTATGAAGATAATATTAAATTAGCATTGTGTGGATTCTCGGTGAAACCATGTATTGCCAACCATCTATTTTCACTTTCTTGGTTCCCCTAATAAGCACATTGCGATTTATTGTTGACATTTTGTGTTCAAGTGTAAGTCAGTAAGCAAATAAAAGATTTATAGTTTTTTTTTTCAAGTTGTTGGTAAGTGTACTCGTATAATATTAGTAAAAACAGAAACCAGCAGGCATACTTCACATCACTAGATCCCAGCTACTTCCGTTTATCAATGAATAGAAATAAATCATGAAGTACTCAAATAAAAAATAAACCTCATTGTTGAAGTGCAAATATATGATTGGATATTTAAAAAAGCTTCATTGGCATGTTACTTTTCCGTTGTTTACACAGAAAGAATCACTGAACGCAGACACTGAATAATAATATTATACTCGTATATCTTTTGAGCGCCACTGGCAAAGGACTCACCGTACACAAGTGTACTAAATCATTGGTGTTCAAAACATATGCGCGCCGAGTCACTCCCGATTCAATTCCCGGCGGGACCAGGAAAAATTTGCAACTTTTCACATTAATGTCCCAGTTCATACAGCTATGACTACTGAGTAGCTAACCCTCCTTTTTCTACCCACCTCCTACTGTTCCTAGTATCAATTACTCTTACTAACTTCTCCCACTAACACCTCTATATGGGCCAAGTTGTTGGTAAACCCAGCTACCGGCCTACTAATAGCCCTATCACCCACCTCCTACATCCAATCATTCCATGTATGTAAACTTCAATAACATGCTACATTTTCCATTTACAAATACTACAATAGAAAAACACTGGTGCTGTACCTGTGAGGCCTATACAACGCTGGTGTACGAAATCAATTTTTACTTGTATATTAAGAAAATAATTTCTATAATTTTCGGAACAGTAAATGTTTGTAAAATATAGTTTGTGTTGTGATGAAAATACTTCGAATGTTGTTAGTAGCAGTAATACGCAATTCCGTACTGTTTTATTGCAATATTTTCTGATTATTTACGTATCAATACGTTTATGTATTTAAGTTATTGAATTACAAATGATATTGAAAGAAAATATATTCCATACATATTTTGTTCCATTGAAGAGATTGTCTAGAAAATACTTCTCATTTGTCTGGAAGTAAATAAATTGCTTTTTTTACGAACTATTATTTATTAAACCTATGGTCCTGCGTAGATGCATTTTAAACTTAATGAAATTAATTTCATAAATATTATTATTATATAACTATTTATAAAAACATTATATAATATACATTTAGATGAAAGGAATATTTGTTGTAGTATGTAGCTTCAGGATCTTTACTCATTTCACGATGTTAACCCGTTAAGGAAAGCACAAAATATGAAAGTAAAAAGAACCTTTTTTCATTTACATTTCCACGTTTATAATAACTTGGTGGAGGGGGAAGGACTCGATATTTTTTAAAGACAACTTCATCTCGATCCACTAGAACATGAGAATGCAAAATATTCTGAAGATACATAAATTTAAAAAATATATCATAGGTTACATCATAGATAATACCCTACAAGTATATATCTCATCCACGTGTCATTAACACTAACCTTAACTAAACCGCACTTCATGCAAGCAAAAACATTTTCATGCAGAGCCAAATTTAAAATGGTTCTTAGCTTGGTACTCTTTAAAAATTATACTCACTCTTACCAACAAATTTTTTAAATTATTTTGCAACACATATTGTGTAAATCATTAATGTTGCATATTCCACTTCAATTAACGTCCATTATATAAACTAATTACATCAATAATGAAAGGCTTAAGATACTTTATGGACGAATAATTGTAACCCCTCTCTTCGTTTGACCTATGTAGATTGCATATATATTTTGTGAACAGAGCTCACGACATTTCGACTTCGTTTTAAGTCGTCGTCAGGTGATGAAATAATAACAAATTATACAAAGAAACATTATAAACAGAACAATTGAGCATGATATTAAACATAAATATAAACCCAAAATATGTTTACAAAAAAGCAGAAACTACACAAACATGTTATTATATTGTATTGTATATACCAGATAGCTTTTCAGTGTCTGGCAGTATATTCAAACTCCCGTGTGTATTTTTTATAAATAGCATTTCTGATATACAACGTTTGTAATAATTAACTTCTTTGTCCAAAATTAATGTATTTCCCCTATCCATCAAGTGATCATTATCAATGCAATGTGAGGTAACTACACTTCGTTCAACTGATTTTAAATTTCATTTGTGCTCCTGGATTCTAATTTGTAACCCTCTCTTCGTTTGACCTATGTAGATTGCAAACATTACAATCTTCGCATTTTATTTTGTATACTATGTTGTTAGTATTCATGTGATCTTTCTTATTTTTCCATTTCGTTATCGAATTATTTTTAATTTTTAATGTTAAAATCAACTTCATATTCTCAGACTAGGATTTCAATACTCGGACACAGCAATCTGGATCCTATCTAGACGCTGTTACTCCCATCTCAAATTCACGATGTTTTTAGTGAGTAAACTCACACACACTGAACCTTACTAGCACTCGTCATTTCGGAGTCCTAGCTGACCGAAATATGTGTGTGTGTGTATATATATAATCGAGTCAGCGTGGCTCAGTGGGTAGAGCACTGATTAGCTGGCTAGACGCCCGGGGATCGATCCTCGGTGAGGTGGGGATTTTCATCACGCCTCAACATCCAAACTGGCTCCCAGGCCTACTCAGCCTGCTATAAAATGAGTACCAAGATCTAACCTGGGCTGACTACATCTTCTCCTTCTAGTGCCGGGGTCAAGAAATTGCGCGAGCTCTACCCTCCGCGAAGGCCAAAGCCCACAAAGGGCTGTAGTGTCAGATAAGAATAATATATATATTTTTTTTATTTCATATGACAACTTTATCATTCTCCACAGGGGCCTATAATACCAATTTCGATAAATAGATTAAATGAAGAACTGGAAAAAATTACTTTTAACATTTATGCAGTTCTCCTACTAAATGACTATGTCCTATTTATCATTCACACTTGGCATCGTTGTTTCCAAAATCATGCTGAACCCTTCTTTACTCTTCTCTCACTGTACTTCGTAATCTATCTTCTCGTCTATACATTTTCTATCTCAAAGTGGTTATGCCCTTTTTTCCTCGTCGCATCAAAACTCGGTAATGACCGACGATGTTTATAGTTCACGTGATAACCCTTCATAACAATTATATCGCCTATTCAGGAATTACCAAGATTGGCTCTCAAGCCTGATCGGCAGCGATGAAAATTTGTAACTACTGTAGCAAATTTGTTGGGGTCCTAGTCAGCAATCAACGTACCAATATATAACAAAAAAAATCTTCTCTCCAGATGGAGAGAGAGGCGAAGATAAAAAGCAACTTAATGCGGTCATTAAAATAATTATCCCGTGTCGAAGGATAGCGTCGGGTATAATGCTCCCGGTCCGTTGTTTGGTGGTGAGGATGGTGGTTGTATTAGAAGTGAAGTCATTACAGCTACCGGTGCAGTGGCAGCCTAAGGTGTGACCAGATTTTGGAACGACGGTAAGGTAGTATGAGCGACCTGGTGACTTTCTGAATGTAGAGAATTTTTTTAAAGAGAAGAATTAACTATAACCTATCAACTTGTTTAAAAAAAAAAGAACTATGCTGGGTTAATATTTGAAAATAAAAATCATCTTGTAGTTCTACAGAAAAATAGAATGGAACAGTTCAAAAGTTTCTTGGTCTTTACGGTAAATTAAGAAATAGGTACATTCAACGAAAACTTCCGCAAAACAAGGGACCTCTAGTTAAACTAGAAACTACTTTCCAAAAATTGTTTCAATTTAAACAGTGTATTTAATGATTCGTAGATTTTTATATACGGTCAGTCAAGGATTTTAATACTGATAGAACAGATAACACTATTCAAAGTTTCAAAAAAAAAAAGTGTCTGGCTGGCTCATCCTCCTTTAAACGTTTTGACGTTGGTCCATATCCATCCTCCTTTTACTGATATTTCAATGAACAAATTATCGAAAGATCATATAAAAATTTGTGATTAGTAGCCTGTTTTCTGCAAGCAACTCTTGAAGTATACCCACATCGAAGACTCCCTTCTGTTTCACATATAGACCCGAGATAGAATATTTATAAGGTTTCAGAAAGAAAAAAATATATCCACAATCCAAATTTTAACCGAACGATCTGTATCTTCCCCTCTCTCACAAAACATTGGTTTGTAGACGTAGTCATCCATTTTCAATGAGATACATCTAAAAAACTTATTTCTAAAGCGTTCTATTTACAACGACAATCTTTCAGAAAATTATTTGATCTTTTCGACCTAATCAATTATCTTTCCCTATACAATTATCTTTCAGATATTACAACATATTTCCAATCCACATCACTTAAAACTTTCTTAATTCATATTATCAGTATTAGTAATAATCATTCATGAGTTTTTAACAGTGTACAAAACTAGAATTAAATCATTAATAAATCTTATGTTTTTAACTGAAATCTGGCAAAGATCATTTAGGGACGATAAACGTATTATTTGGATTTTAAAATTCAGTTCGGTTTTAATTTCTCAAAGCATTTACAAAATTATAAATAACACACACTTTCGTTTTAAATCCAAACTCAAAATAATTATTGTTAATTACGCAACTTAAGTTCCTTCCTCTGAGTTGTTTGCAATGCAAATTAAATGTAACATGGATTCATTAAACATGAAAATATGCATGAAGTTGGAAATCTAGTCACGCGCTCTTAATTCGTCTGTATATTCAGTGGTTTCGTAGCATAAAAAGGATTTCTTAAAAATATTAAAGTATGGTACGATTTGTGATAAATTGTTCGAGTAAAAGGTCATTTTACTTATGCAAATCTCTGGCAATTTTTTGTTTTTGTTTTTCTTGTTGTTTTCTCCATTTTTGCATGAAAATTATGAGCATCTTGACAAAGGTAAAGAGTTCGTAGTCATTTACAAAGCGCACCACATAAGAGTACTGTGATTATTCTTTGTTTTCTGTATTATTGAACAAAATTTTCAGTAGCATATATTGTATAATAAAATACTATCTTTACTTCAATTGGTAAAATTATGGACCAGTTTTAATGCATCCCAAGAAACGGCTCAATCAATTTACACCCGAGTAGGTATCGTACATAAGAAAACGACGAGATAATACTCATTTGCTATTTTAGTAGAATGTGCAATCTATTGTTTAAATGAAGTGAATTTTTTTATAATTGAAATATTATAAAACTACATGTACTCTAATAATTTAAGAATTGAAATTGTATCGAATAACCTATAATGACAATAGATAAAAGTATATAATTAATTATACCTAATAAACCTTCTATAAATACAATTAGCTCAGTATTTCAACAATGTCGGTTTCTTCCAGTTGTCATTTACCCTCACTAAACAACTATTGATGTCACGACGAAAAAAACCTGTAGAATGAATTTAGGGGGAAAGATAAGAGGAAACAATAGGAAAATAACGTGTGAAGAATGAAGTATGAAACATGTCCACAAGTACAAAATTAAATGAGTCTTGTTCGACACCTGATTGGACATTTATATTAGAAAAATGTTAGTTTCTTATTTTACTGTTCGTACCTGAAATGAGAGTATACAAAAACAATGAATAATTACGCCATAGCAACTATTTTCTTCGATATAAATCAAAATTTACAAAACAGTGAACATATGGCGTCCTTCCATATGGACTTTTCGAAAACCTTTGACCTGGTGCCGCACAATAAATACGTGATCGACCATCCCAACAATCCCGATCAAGTGCACAAACATAGTGGAGGATTTAATATTTCTAAAGTAAGTTGGGCAACAAATACGTGTGGTTATTTAATTCTCGTTTCCAAAATAAATCATAGATATTAAATCAGTAAAAATACAAGATCAATAATAACCAAATTATTAATGACTTTCCCATATCTCTATATAAATCAACCCATACACATCGAAGAAAAACCCGGAGAAACACCCGAGTCAGAGATAAGGTACACAACCGTGCCGAGGTTGCGAACCAATAGATTTTTTTTTGAGGGGGGGGGGCTTTAGGGCTCGTCAACGGCAAGGTCATTAGAGCCCTTCGTACCGATAGAAATATACTATTATGAATAAAAGAAATAAAAACAGCATGCATACCACAGCATGCTGTTGTAAAGAGTCAACACAAGATCTATCCCGGGCTGACCATATATCCTCCTTCTAGTGCCGGGGTCAAGAAATTGCGCGAGCCCAATGAATGGCATCGTCTGTCCTTCTGTCAGGACGACCTTGACTCACTAACCCGTTAACTTCCTGGAAATCTAATCGGCAATTTCTGACGAAAATGCTAGCCAATTTTGTATGGAACTTAGTCGACGGGTTGCCTATGCGCGCCTATTGATTCTTTTTCTTTCTTGAAAACCCCTTTACAAAACCATGACAATATCTCATTGTAAGTCAAAAATTATTATCCTGTTAAAATTATTCAAAAAAGAAATGGTTCTGATATTCTAGAAAGACCTGATTTCCAGAGAAGTTGACAAGATGAGCTTACCACTAATTATTAAAACCACTTACTTATTAAATACTCTCTTGAGGTAGGTCCTAAAGTTTTTTTTCTCCAAAGATAAAACCGGGTTAAATTACTCGTGCATCCCTTAAACCAGAGTCGTTCACGTTAGCACTCTACGGAGCCGCTAAATTTAGCTCTGGGTCATAGTCCAGAGCACGAGAGCGTTGCTCGCGTACATACGAATCAAACGTCCCGGGGGGAAGCGAATCCCAAGCATTCATTATCGAATTAGACAAAATGTCACGTTAGTTGAATGGGAGTGAATAAAACTAAAAGATATTTTTACGTAATATTCTTACTAAAAACAATTCATCAATAATTTAAAAAAACTGAAAATGATAGAATTAAACTCGCAAATAACCTAAAAGGATTTCTTATATCCGATGTCATATAACAGAAATTTTATCATAAAATGAAGGTGCTGTATATTTCCACCAGATCCATATTTTCTTTCTTAAGCAATGTTACCACTTCTTTTGATCATGGAGAAGAATGGCAATCTTTTGGCATTCGTGGACTTGCACATCAATGACTAACTTCTTATTTAAAAATGGATATCAGAAGGTCGAAGTATCATAGATCAAAAATAAAGTACTTCAGCATTGACTTCCAGAACCAAAGCAACTTTCTGGCGTAGCTTCCCAAAGGTCAATTATCGGTCCTATACTCTTTTTATTGCATGTGAATGACATATCATCCTCCATGTCATGTTACGTTTTCTGGTGACACTAATTTATTATGAAAACTCGCCAACGCTCAAAAAGTTTTGTCCAATATGTCAGCTTGGTTTCATTGTAAACATTCACAAAACAGTGGCTAAGTCATTTCACAATAGTATCATAAAATCTTTATTCCAGGTTTCTCTTTCGTTAAGCGAAACTCAATTAAAAACTGTTACGAACACAAAATTATTTGGTCTCCATATTCAAGAACACCTCCAATGGAATTTTCACATTGACAATCTTAATTCCAAATTAAGTAAATAGTGTTACGCATTACGAATCTCACTTAATGTTGTTAGTCTACATATATCCCGTTGCGTATATTTTGCAAAGGTTTACGATACGGCATTATCTTCGGCGGCAATTCCGGTCAGAGCGTTTCAAAACTATTTTCCTGAATGTTTGTTTTGTCTTATTATTCATTATAAGTTCAATTTTATAAGTACTCAACCTTGAACGGTTGTGTACATTAATTATGTTGCCTGGTTTTTTCTCCGATTTTCCTTCGGGTAGAGGCGGATTTTTTATACAGACTCGCTAGGTTCTTGTCTTTAGACTGCATCTATTGAAATAATAAATCTCGAATTTAGTGGTTTTTAATAGTTACGATTTATTAACAACATTTTCCGAATATTCTATAGCTTGATAATAATACGTACTTGTGAAATTACATTTTGTGTTTCATTTAATACAAATTTGTTACTATTGTGTTAATATCATATCACGTACCGAAATATTGTTAGGAGTGTGCTGATTTGTAGAATCCGTCTCTGCCTTAGGGTCCTTGATGGGAATTGATGGGATGGTCCCTTGCTTGCTTCCGGAGAGTAAATAAGTTTGTTGTCCTCCACGTGGTTATATGCAGTTTGTAACTGCTTTTTTTACTATAAAGTTTGTTTATTTATTTATGGAAGATATTAAAAATAAAAAATAAATAGGGATTAAAGATAACCCGAATGTTTTTTTTTCTTATCGCGAAATAGTTTTATGTAGACTGAATCTGTCAGATTTTTGACGAAGCGTGTGAACGGAGCTATTGAAAGGAACCAAAGGAATACACATTTAAGATAATCCAATATACAAGGAATGAGTTGTATAGAAAAAGAGGTGTATCTTAGTGAAGGAGTAAAGGTAGTATTGTCTTCCTGATGTGTAGTAGTAGTGAATGTGATAATTTCTTAGGGGCTAATAAATGAAATAGACGATTTTTTGAGAAATATTGGTACACCGTACAGTAGTGCAAGTTTATTAAGCGAAATGAACTAAGTAGTAGCGTAGATTCAGAAGAAACAGGTGAATAAGGAGGAGCGATATTAGTGGATGAAAAGTGTGTGGATGTTCGTCCTATGAATTCGTGTGCAAATTTGTTGCTGATGAAGTACTCTCGATCGTAAATATTTCGTAATGCAAGTCCCACAAAGCGAAATAAATTAGTAGCGACTCGTGACACAATGAAGAAGGAAAGGGAACATTTAATTTCTCCCTCATCTACTTATGTTCATTCATTTCATTATAAACACCTTGTATAGAGGAACATAATCGGAAAAAATACTTCGTACTTCAAACACAATGTTGTATTTTTTCTTTCACGTTCTAATTCTTAGGTGAAGGGGCCCTTCACTCCCGTCACCTGACTAGCCATCACTGATACAAGTAGAAAAATGAGTAAGAGGAGTGAGCAAATAGGGGGGGGGGGGTCCGATCCAAGCGAGACTCGCCCGTGAAGAACGTAATGCATGCTTCTATCTGGCAGTTTGCTTCAGTGTGCGTTTTTATGGTCTTTCCGACACTGACGAGTTGTGCAAATGAAAATGGAGAAATATGAGTATAGAGCGCAGTAAAACTATATCAACCAGACACTCAGCTTCCATGAAAATTACTAGGAACGAATTACTACTTGTTGGTGGACTAGAATCATGCAATACGTATAAAATTGCTAATTTCCTCATATTTAAAAGTTTACACTTACTTCTAATATATTACAAATTGACAAAAAGCATTAACCAAGCTATTTAATTAAAAGCTATTTATTTTTAATAACTCGGAAGAGTTGGAAAATAAAATTCTCAGTTTAGAAGAAATTCTCGTTGTGTTGCTGTCCAGCAAGAAATGCATCTCTGGATTGAAAACATGGTCAGTTTTTGTGGTTTAAAAACACAATCGAGAATTGTAAGCCGTTTGTACGCGTATCGTGTAAGAGAAAATCGTAATGGTAAGCAGAATTATTTCACGGTCTTGACCTCCGTATCTAGACGATAGAGTTCATCTACATCTGCTATACCAACTGAATTCTGTCATCGAAGAATTCTACCAGTTGCTTAACGTGCCGATGAAACATGAATCATTCGAACATGCACATCGATGAACCCCTTTTCACGTTTCATGAAACGCCATTTCTTATAATATTAATTTCTCTTTCATAATCAAAAGTTTAAATTAATGACAAGAATTTGAATAACAAACATCCAAAAATCAGACAAGTATGTGGGAGAGTTAGTAATCATGAACAATATTACATTCTGCAAGTAATTACCAAGTTTAAATAACAACAAATTTCCCCCCAATTTTTGCGGTTTTTAGAATATTGAAACTGCGCCTTTCTTTTCATAAAGAAGAAGAAGAGGAAAAAAATATTTATTAATCGTATTTAATCCTCAAAATTCCGTTCGTATCTTTAAATTCTTAAAACATCAAATTTAAAAATTTTAGCACAGTCCATACATTTTTATCCCATACATTAAAGTCCTTTTTCTTCGGAAATTGTTTCCAATGTATGTAACATCTTCTATTACTTTTTGATCATTATTTTTGTAAAACGTTGTTAATTACGAACTTCCTGAGAGCCAACAACTTTGTTCGAGTAAAATTTGTGATTTTTGTGAAGATATTTTTTCTTTAATCATCTTTTATATTTATTTATACTAACTTACAATTCAAAAAAACATTTAATACAGTTAAATATAGTTTTTCTGTGTCTTCCTGGTCAGTGTCTTATGTTTAAATTATTTGTTTATAATTAAAAAGGAGAGTGCGAGAAGGAGGTAAAAAAAATTAAAATTGAGTTGTCAGGGATGAGGAAGGTTTTGGTACTGTAACGTCGGCGCCAAGACATTCCATCAATTTGTGAAATATTAATATTTCTTTGCATTTCCCAAGTCCGATGCTGTTAATAATCTTACAATAAGTGACCGGTCGGCGCTAAGACGGAAGTGCGACGAACTTGGGACCCACCCTAAGCCTCTTCAGTTATTGAGGTATTGTTTGAACAAACACCTTTCACTTTTAAGGAAGGTACAATTGATTTCGGAGAATGCGGCCTGCGGCGTTGGCCCATGCGCGGTCCACTGGAATTTAGGTGTACCTAAAGAAAAGAAGAATTTTACGAAGTAATGAGTGAAGTGCGTCGCCGGAAATAGAACAATGAGACTCAGAAACAGGTGCGCTAAGCTGGAACCGAAGGTGGTTCGTCTTCGCGGCGCAGACTGCGTTCTTAGAATTCAGAGGGATGGATAAGAAGAATATTTGCAAGATGTAGTGGCGAAGGCATGGTTATTTGCGGATCACGTGACTTTTGCTACTGTATGTATTGGGAGGAGTGAAGATCTTCGGAGACTGTTTACGGGGAAGTAGACATCCGTCACCACTGAGATTTGACTGAGCTAAGACTAGATCGGGGAGACCAGATGTTCGTTAGGCTGCTGCGGTAGTCTTAATGAAGTCATTACTAGTTGCGAGTGTCGTAACTAGTATCAGTTAGTTGTTGGGGAAAACAACTTATAATTTCGAAGGATCAGATAACCTGAGGGTTTTTACAATTTAGTTGTCGTCAACTATATTTAACCAAGTGTAATTAATGCTCTCTGACAGCATTACTTGTGTAATAACAGATTATTAGATGTATTAATGATTTTGGGAGTTTGTCTCTGTTGTAAATTCAGATTTCTAGTTAATTTGTAATAAATCATTATTTATTGTTATTACACGTGTGTTTGATTGCTCGGGACACCGAGCTGGTGACAGCGACAAAAACTACCATAGGGATTTTGGTATTTATGTGGATTCCGCTTCTACCAAAGAAAAAAATAACATCGCATCAGGGCTTGAGGTGTGATGTTACAATACTTTTTTGACCTGTTTTTGGTACTTGAAACAACTCTCTAGGAGCCTTATTGAGCTAGATACTATTGTAATGAAGGAGGTATGTGACAACAAATTTCTGGTGGAAGAAGGATGTATGTAACTTAAATTACCACATACCTCCTTCTTCCTCTAGTTCAAAGAATCAACAATGTAATACACATCCTTCATCCAGTAAACAGTTGCTTTCAACTTGGTGAGTTAGGGAAGTATGGATAGCAAAATAACAACATACCCCACTCTTCCACAGTGTAGAAAATCTATCATATTGGCCCGAATATAATACGTCCCAATATAATGTGATCCTAAGTATTTTGAAGGGAAAATCATGGAGAAGAAATACCCATTTTATTTTAACCTATTTAATTACAACTTTTGTCCTAACTCATGAACAATGCATGCACCTTTTATTCAAAACTTTTTTTCCAAACTTGGTCAATATTTTTCTACGCATCCTTGAAGGGCAAATGCAGTGAAATGGTAAATAGTAGAACCTTGGCGCAAGAGCTACCGAGACCAGAAACAGTGGCTACCGCAATATCGCGATCGCAACACAACGTGCGTGTAAGACGACTACCGGTCAGATAACTATGCTGCATCATAATATTTTTGGGACACCGCAAATTCTCGATTAGTAATTATCAATAGATGCGCTAAAATGCTTGTTGAGGCGCACAATACCCAACTTATTGTTGCTAACCTTGAAGTACTCGAATAAAATGCGAATACTTCTTTGGAAGGTACATATCGGGAGAAGCTATATTTGGGCCAATGCGGTATTTCCTTCATGTACTCAACAGTTGTTTGCGACAGGTGGAAAGAAAAGTTCTTGTGTTTAAGACGCTTTTATGTCTGAGTTTTTAAAACTAATAATGATATAAATAAGATTAGAATGATTTCTAGGGGACAATTAATGTTAAAGTTAGTTCTTAATTTGGATAGTTTTGATGAATTTAATACCATTGATTACACAGAACCATCGAGACTGAAAATTCGTTTAAACAATAGAATAAATTAATCATTTGGACAGACTCCTGCTCAGGCCAAAATAAAAATTTCATAATGATTTCATTGTATCAATATCTTGTACGAAAGAGTCAATTTAAGACAATCGAGCACAAGTTCCAAGAATTAGGCCATATGTACTTGCATAGACAGACCTGTAGAGGAGGCCGTAATTATTGAACCTCGAAACGTCAATATCAACCTACACAGTTAACATAATGGAAGAAAAAAAGAAATGACGTATTGATTAAATGTAGATCCGTGATTTTTTTGACTGTCTATAAAGGCACGGTGCAACTTATGTGATAATAACTAATATAGTTATATTTTAAATTATGTTGGGTTTGTGTTAAGTTTAGGTGTTGCACTACGCTGTCACCCGGCATTCTGGACATCGATCAAATGTGATGTGTTTTCGTGTAAAGGAAAATTCAGAAAGTGATATAAGTGCTCAAAGATAAACAACAAAAACAAATTACAACATATGTTCCAAGTTCTGCCCATTAATAGCGATGGAGACTTCCCACCGACGTCGCATGGATTGGTAACATGGATGCTCGCGACTTCGATGCAATGGCTGTACCAATGATAATGGGTAGAACTTTGAACATCTCTGATAAAACCTACATCTCCATTCTCAATTCCCTAGAGAAGCCCTTTGCCCAACTATTAGGTAATATGGACTATTAAGTAATAAGAAGATATTTTGTAATTTATATTTTATTATATTTTTCTTTGGTGTGAAACAGAGTCAGCTTAATATTTGAGTTTAGAAGATCTAGATAAACATATCACGTAAAATCTTTAGTATCAAGCAATATTATCTAGTTAATGAGCAATTTGCGTAGTGTCAACGACAGTGTTCCAAAAGGGTTTCAGTCACTGACAGAAGCCCTTCAAGCACAATACTCAAATTTTATGAGCTTTTTCCTCCACTATAATGCACGTGACTAAGGTCTATTTACCACAGAACTGTTAAACAAGCCTCAAATTTCGATTTCACAGAGAACTCAATTTCGATTCTTTTATTGAGGTCCTTTTAGCATGTGCCGATTTAATTGGAACCCATGAAAAAATATTTCCGACAATTAACTTAAATATTCGATGTTAATTTTATCGTAGTTGCCATTAAAAATAATCAGTTCATTGCTCACGAAAATTCATGTCTAGATAATAATTTTAATATAGACTAAAGTATTTTAAGAATAAGCCAAATGAATGTAAAACAGCGAAAATATTGAAGATTACCTAATATCAACAGAAATTCGTTTCAATCGAAGTCCTGGAACCTATCAACGTGGAAGTTGCCCTAAGAATCTATATAATGAAAGAGTAAATGTAAGTAGGCATTTGCCAACAAAATTTACGAAAAATATAAATTATTTTGAATGGGTTCATGTTTTCTTTCTTCTTTCCAATACAGCTTTCCAAAACCTTAGGTTTTTCCCGACCATTTCTAGGAAATAATAAATCTTCCAATGTTTATTGTTAATTATTAGAATAAAATTATGTGAAATTATAGACGCAAATAAAATGATAGACCTCTGTAAATTCTCCTGGAATTCCTTGCCTCCACAACAAAGACTGCTTCCATCCAACCTCCTCTTCTTCAGGCCCCTCACGGCAGCCTTCACTCTTGACTCACCACTGACTCCGGACGCTGCACTAACCATCGCTCGTGCGAGTTTATCGCCACGGCCCTATTAACGCAGTAAATTGTGTTCTTATCTCAAACGAAGGTCTGCACGCGCGTCAGTGGTCGAGATCTCGAGAATCGATCCATCCATCAAACCTCGAACGCATGTCCACACGCTTCCCCTCACGCACTTAAGCCTGTCGGTCCAGGGGCGATGGAGGCCGTTGGCGTCGTTGGGTTGGATCTACCTCAGGCGAGCAGCGCTGCCGCCTCCATCGTCTCCAGCGCCCCTCAACTGCCACCGCCGCGTCGGCCGCTGCAGGCTGAAGCCAAGAGATGGATGTGGTTCCTGAAGCTCCAAATTAACCTTTTTGTCTAAATTCTAACCCCGCCACGATCATCCCTCTCTAGAACTCGGGGAGGTCCGACCTCGTGATCATAATGTTAATTGAATGTGCCAATCAAGTTAATGAAATGAGAGGCGGCGGGCGTGGCGGCCGTGGAGGCTCGCCTTGTGGCGCACAACCGACGGGCCAGATTGGCGTGGAGAGGCAACGGTGGCGGCGTGGCGTCGACGTTGGGTGGTGGAGCAGGGAACATGACGCTGGTGGCAGTAGCAATGACAAGGGAGAGGCAGATGACAGCAGCGATGGGAACGGAAGTTGAACAACTAAGGAAGAAAATTTCTTTTCTGATTTTAATGCGAGAGATGAAAATTTACGGAAAATACGTTTTACACTATACAGTTGTACATGCTCGGAGGAATAATAGAATTTCGAGTATCTGATGAAGCTTTTGTGCGAAAAAAAACTGTAGACGTTTTAGCACAAGAATGAGAAAGGAAGACGCGTTTATATTATCATATCTATTTCAAACTGGGAAAAGGAGATACAACACAGTTAAAATGCGTAGATATCAAGCAAGGAATTTAAAAAGTGTAAACAATAACTGCGCTGAGAAATATCTGAAAATATTCTAGGTTCTAGATTTTCTAGAAAATATCAGGAATTTGTTGAAATTATAGAGTAAAAGGAACGTGGCTTATAAGATATTCCGCAATAACTGAAAGATTTAAGAGAAGTAGAGAAGAAAAAGAGAGACCGAGGGAAAAATCACATGGAGATGGTGTCACATTGAAGGGGATGTGGCCTTAAAAACATCTTACAATAATTAAGAGGAGAATAGAGAATGTGTAGGCAATATAGAGGGAGTGGGGGGAGGAGTGCTAATAAAGAAGACTGTTTCAGGGTAACAATTGAGACACGTCACGAAAGACGAAGCTCTGCAGAAAACAGGATATTGAAAAAAATGTCAGAAATCATTTACCCAGATAAAAAGGTCAAATTTGGCGACGATTGAGTAGAAATCTGTGATAGTAGCAGCGGTTTCGTTCGAGACAGACAGTCTTTCGTTTCGGCGTGATGGTTGTGGCGGTGGAAGCTGACCGACCGCGCGCGCGCCGTTCGCCTCATTCATCAGCGGGAAATGAGCGGCTGTCATGCACCGCCTGGAGATGTGAGCGACCCCCCTGACCCTCCATCCAACTCAAATCGGAATCAATTGTACATATTATTACCGCGAGAGGGCAATTTATTACGGGACTTCAAGAGGTTGCTAACAACGGCGGACAGCTGAGAGCGCGGCAAGCGGGCGGCGCGCTAACTAGCGCCACTTTAACCACTTGGCTTGGCTCCTCCCATCCGCCCGCCCCCAACCTCCCTTGCGACTTACGCGTTGCGATAAGATTTCAGATAATGTGGGAGGCATAAGTCGCAGTCTAATGACCTCAATATCGAAAACATGGATTTATAATTTATTACTAACTATTGTTGATGTAACTTTTATAACATGAATATACAATGAGAGTATGTGGAACGAAGTCATAATATGTGTTACGGGAAGAATGATTTTGTGGTCATAGTACTTAGCTATAAATAATTTATCCAATATGAATAAGTAAATACAGAGGTTAGATTTAGAAGAAATTTTGTATTGTTCATAGTGTATTGAATATTTATATTTTGGAATTTAAATATTATCAAGGCTTATGTTTAAAATTTCCTTAAGATATTACGCTGAGCCAACAGTTTAATTTCTTCTACTTTGTAAAATAAAACATTTAAAACAACGAATAAAAGTTGGTTTTATTATGTATTAAAATGATATAAATTCAATTTTTAGAGTAATGATGATAAAGTTAAAACTTCCCTAATGTAATAGAGACACTCGGCCATACGTATAGGGAGTCGTCTATAAATAACGCAACGCAAAAGTTACCGTTGGCAATATCCCCTCTCATCCATCATGAACCTGTCTCTTATCCCCACCCTCCAATAAGTACGTAACTCTACCATTACTTCCCCTCTTCTATGAAGAAAAATTTTGTTTTTCAGAAAATTTGGGACAAATTTTGATACATTGACTTAAAAGTCCCTCATTGCTCTGTCTCTTTCATCACTGAGCGATTGAGGATGTGGATTACAGTGACAATATTTAAGGTTAAAAAGCGCCCTACAAAGCACACTCTAGAAAACAGCGTTACATGACACCTATGCTAACGTTTCTATCCCGCCACGATATTACAACATCACCCCTAGGATGATCACTAGAAGCGATCACGTCTATTTTCATATTCTTGTCAGCTATTTACCCTGATCAAATTGTTTTCTCAGAGAACAAACTTTCTTAAAGTAGTATTCAGAGATAGGTGCCACAATTTGAACACAAATAGATTTCTGGGTAAAATGCCATTTTATGTTAACTTTTCTTAATTTTTACTGAATGTAGAATTGGCATATCATAGTATTGCATTCATAGCTTGTAAATTTCATTGTAATACAATCATCTTTTAATACTGATTTTTTACCTGAGGAATGTTCGGAAAGAAATCTTTTGAAATGAATGATAGGTTTGCATGTGAAGTCATCGAAAACATTTGAAACTAACGAGTGAACTTAGGTTTTAGGATTCTAAATAACACAGATATCAAAGTTGTTAATTTTTTCATTTAAATTTACTCCCTGAAATTGTTTAAATTCTAAATATTTAATTGCGATGAAAATGGAGTTTCAGGGAACCCTAAAAATCAATCGATGCAAGGGGGAAACGTCAAGGTGGATCGTTAACATCCGCAGAAAGGGGCGAAACTGTAACCTGCCTTATTTTTATGTCGGCAAGCGGAATTTACATCCCTCCGATGCTCATTTTTCTCGAAAGAAGTAGCAGAAAGAATTTGAGTTGGGATTGCCACTAGGAGATTGGGCTGAGGTACACAGTACTGGATGAATTACTACCGTCATTTCTTGTATGGTTTCAAAAATTTGTGGAATATTCTAAAGCATCAAAAGACTTCCTCTTATAACTCAACATATACCAAGAACTGTTACACCAAGTTATAGTCTACGCCAGGGAGAGAAGCGTTTGCTTTTGTTGCAATGTCTACAACCACTTGCTCTCACAGACTTCCCCTATTTGATGTTTCTTTCATGAAGTCTTCGTTACCTCGAAATGAGCTCCAAAAGCAGCTACGAAACAACCCAGGGAACGTAGTAACACTCTTTCAAATTTCAACGTTATTTGGACCAGCTTTTATCCACAGCGCAACAATGAAAACTGCTGTTAATTATTTCCAAGCTACAGGAATATAGGCAACTGACCCATCCATATTCACAGGCGCCGATTTACTCCCAGCTGGCATCGAATCTTCAAGTGAATAGATTATCGTAGCTGGAGTTGAATAATTGGAATGCCTTCGCCTTATCACAATAGTTAAAAAAGACACGCAGGTTGGATGTCGAAACTGACGAAGTTTCAGCCAAATGACACGCCAACTAGTAAGGCTAGCTGCGCCACTCCTGTGTGCTCTTGGATGACAACTGTCAATAGGGCCTCTTCATTTCATGTTTCACCTGAAATTCTAATACCTATTCCAAAATTTAAAGAAAGAGCGAAACGGACGAATCGGTACAGGGGGAAGACCGCTGTCTTAACAGATTCCCTATACAAAAAAAAAATAGAAGCCGCAATTGAGGAAAAAAACTTCGCCAAAGAAAATAGAGCAGAGATAAAACTATTTAAGGAAGAGAATAAAATTAAAAATGGAAAAACAAAGGGAAGTACCTGAAGATAAATGAAAGAAAGATGAACGAGCTGAAGGGAGAACCCAAAACTTACGTGAGCTATTCTGAGGATTGTTCTAACTGTGAATGTTTATATTGCGGTGAATTTTACTCAAAGTCAGTTCAAGGTTTTTGCATGTTCCACATGCAAAAAGTGGGTTCACAATTCCTGTGCGGGAATAGATAGTGAAAATGATGAAGTTCTAGTATGTGAATTTTGTGAATACGTTGAAGCATAATCAATGGAAACTGTATTTACACCTTTCACTTTAAACTAAATGAAGATAGAGCAATCTTAATTTCCCTGCTTTTCCTCTAGTTTTTTTATTACTACTACCATCCCGTTCTGCCCAGGATATGGGACAAATGACAAATTTTTCTTTTTGGAAACAAAAATATTGTTTTTTGTTTTCTTCCAATATCATTGTTTTTTGTGAATATTAAATTATAATGTTCATAGAAAAATGCATATTTCTTAATTCATCCTGTGGCATTTTTTAAATTACAACTTTGTATCCGTTCTACCCCCGGTTCCCCCACTTAGATACTTCTAGGAGAATATGAGATTTATTAATTTGGCAAAATAATTAGGTTGTGCTTCAATATTGCAATTTTTTCCTTATTTTCAACATTCCAATAACATTCTTCTCCGACCAGCGCGTAAACACTTTTTGTAATGATTACAAAGACAGATTCGTCAAGTCTGAGATAAATTTCAAAATATCTCACTTCTGAAGTATAGGTTTAAATTTATTTCTCGTCTATTTAACGATTAGTTACCTCGGATAATGGATGTTCTCAAATAGCTAATTCGACAAGATCATTAAACGCATTTTGAGCATCTTTTATTTCACTGTTGCTAAAGAAATGGAGTTAAGCGGAAAATCAGTAATATATCATTTTTTAACACAATTGAACAGTTCTCTGCTCCTGGTTTTGTAATTTGTTATGCACAAGATGTGTAAGAAAAAAATTGGCGAGATAAAAAATTATTAGGAAATTTAACTGCTCCTTACAGTATGAACTACTGTTCATTAAATTGTATAGCGCTTCAATAGACAAATATCACAATTGTACAGAATGTTTCAAGAAACGAAATTCAACGATTTATTTTGTAGAGAACCACTTACAGATTTTTTCATAACTTTATAACAAATACTATTTTTAACGATTTTGATGGATTCACCTTGCAATGAATGATATAAACGAGAATTTCTTTAAATATTGTAAAAGATCAGTTTGATAATTATGTTAGCGGGTAAAAATGGTGCCAAGATATTGAGAAAGATACAAAAAAGGTGGAGGAGGTAGACTTTTGAGTGAAAATTCTCGCCTGAAGTATTACAATTGATGTCAAATCGGATTTGCTCTTGAAAATTGGTGTAAAGTTACCATTGTCTAGCTAGATCCTTCAAAATACATTCTAAGTTGAAGGGGTCCCTCGCACTCGTTGTTCACACTCAAATTTCTTTCAGAGGAATACTAGATAATTAACTAGTGATTAAATTTTATTTGTAAAGTATTACATATGCATCACATTACATGCAATGATTTGGATACGTCGTAAGAAATTGAAGGAGCGCCGATAATTCTCACTTGTCTGGAATTAATAAAACATGAAGTACTCTTTGTCATACAGTATTAGAAGAGCAAATCACAATGTTATCAATTACTTCATTTTTTATTTGTACCTTCAAATACTTCTTAATCCAGTTATGGTTGAAGTAAATATACAATACAAAATAATTTGAACCAGATGCTAGATATATCAAACTACTTGCCAAACCCTCCGTACCTCCCACGGGAATATTTGTTCTTATGACACGTTACGTCGTCATATAATTTAATGTAGACAAAATTAGCACGTTTACATACGAAAGCAAAAATTTGAACAATTTCAGCCTAAATCGCCTCTTCAAAACAGGAATTCTTTGAGCAATACTCTAATGCGTGAAGTAGCTAGATTCCGCAATTAAAGAATACATCTCAAGTTCCATGTGCCAATTTTGGAGATTTTCATGAGATCAATATCCATATTTAGATCGTAAAGAGAAACCTATAGTTTTATCGATATGTATTTTACCCTATTGCTTCTCTTTAATGCATCAGAAATATTTAGAAATTTAAAAAATAGTTTAAATTACTACCTTTAAAAGACTACAAATTTTAGAAAGTATATTTTAGTACTGATTTGTAATCATTCATTACAATCACAAAACATATATTGCATAATTTCCACATGTTTAGCAACTCTATTTATTGAACTATTTTGGGGCTGATGTCACAGCATGTCTTAGCACTAACAACATGAGCAGAAACTTGGGGCGGCATCCTTTGAGGGTCGGAATTCTGGATAAATTATCTTAAATCCCGATTAAAAATGAAAATGTTATACATGTTATGATTATAAGGCTTTTCATTTATATTGACTAGCCATAACTGCCATTGAAAGTGGCACTGCCAAAAATTTAGATTTAACAAATGCAACAAAAATGTTGCTAACGTAAAATGCTGGAAAGTGTATGGAAAATTAATGTAGATTCTAATGCAATCACATAGATCATCCCTTCTTTAGTTTGTCATATTATTGTCTTATTTTATTATTGGCTGGAAGTATGCAGCTGACAACATTGAAAAATATATTGAGTCAAATTTGTCAAAAGGTGTGAAAAAAGATTCGATCAACGAACGTTGCGATGAGTGGGTGGCAAAATTTGCATTCGCTTCGTGCGGTACAATGGCTAGAACCGACATTGGATATGTCCAACACGTTTTGTAATTCCAGCAAATAATTCATGACTTAGAAGACATTGTTAGAAAATATACCGTAATATAATGTTATATTAATGTTTCGTTTTCAATCCCATTCGAATTACTCAAAATATTTTCTACCGCCAAAATTTATTGAGGTCCAATATTTTATGTTAAATTTTAAGATATTTTAAATTAAATCATCTATGATTAATTTTTGTGTCTACCCTTAAAAAGAAGTATTTTTTTAAATTTACATGTTGTTACTAATTTCATTGTTAGCTTATTTCACTTTAAAAATCTAAGTCTCTCTGACTGTGTCAGATTCCATTCGAGGTCTTCATCTCGCTTCTCAACTTACGACTCGAAAAGAGATATCCAATGAAGATTGCACCTCCTGGACCTCCAAAGGGTTTTCTTTGAATCACCCACTTACAAATAGTCGTTGAATGCTCGTAATAATTGCTTCCAGAACACAATATGTTTGGTCCTGGGGGCATCGCTTTGGAAAGTCGTCGTTGCCCAGCCTGCTGTGTACTTATCGAAATGAAAGGAACTATTTACGACGAAATGAGAGTAACGCCGCTCGACTCCCAATCATCGAGGCGCCGCCAGAGGGCGTATGGTCATTTGCCTATACAAGCAATCTTCCTTTGAATAACGATTGCCCTTTGTTAGACGATGCTACTCTCGCAGTCCGCGGATGACGAATGGCTCCTGGTTTGAAACGACCTCAAGATTGGGCACCATTGTAACCTCTGTGGCGAAATATGGTGCCTTTTGCGAGGCAATAGAGGAGAAGGGTTCGCCGTTGTGTTTGATCCAAAACAAAGTTTCTGACTAAAACAAATACAAGCAAAGAAACATTTATTTATTTTATCCCAACCAGTTTTCAACGTCTTTGGCGTCATCCTGAGACGTTCTTCCACACGCTATAAAGAAGTGGGTGTGGTAGTTCTTCTATATGGGAGTCAACTAATGTGTTTCCAACTATGGAACTAAATCAGGTAATACATATTGTCTTACGAGTTATTTTTCTGATGTATAACATTTATTATTAAAGAGCTCTTACAAAAAATGAAATGAAAATTGTTCTTGAACCTGCATAAAATTGGCGTGGGGAAAACAGATAGAAAGAGTTTTATAACTTCCTATCAGTGATTTAGATCCGAGAATAGTGGGTTGTAAAGGGATAAATTGTTGTGTCAGAAATTAATGATAATGTATAATTAATAATCCATACTTATAAGGACGTGTAATAGATGAGATAAAATTAATTTCACATTTTGTACATAATATGAATTTGAAATTAATAAATTCTTGAATAACTCAAAAGTTTATTTGAAACTAAATGGAGGTTATATGCTAGTGCTTAAATAATAATGTAAAACTTGAAGTTTTAGAAGTTGATTATTTGACTTTAGAATAAAAGCACAATTGATTAACTATACACGCTTACAGGCTTAAAAATTCCTAAAGAATTATTCAGCGAATTGCAATAGATTAAGACACTCATATTATTTTCTCGTCACATTACCTGTCTAACATGCCAAACTGAAAAATTGTAAAAATATTGGAAAGGCTATGTAATTACAAATAAAATGTCTAGGGTTCTTTTGAGTCTCATTCAAAAGTTAATGTAATATCATTACAGATGAGAACAAATTAGTAAGCTAGATGTTTGTTCATCGTTCGCGAACACACCATCATATTTGTTCTAATTGCAATAAGGGAAGAAATACGCTTTAAAGTGTTAAAAATTAAATAATTGATTTGATTAAATTATGTCACCAATATCTGAAAGATCAAAACAATGCCCAAAATTGTGAATGAAGGTACTAATACTATCAGTTAGTATACACAACCGTTGATATTGACAGATAATTGATCATGCTGAAATTGTTAAAATACTGAATTATTTCTCTCTCTCTCTCTCTCTCTCTCTATATATATATATATATNAATCAATCAACCTCAAGAGGATTAGAAATAATTTCTTAGTTGATTTACCATTTAAAAATTTTTTCTGGCTTATTAACTTCATGAGTGCAAACAGGTACACGACAGAAACATGTGCATGGCGAACGTTAACACGTTGGGACCTGTGAAACCGGTACTTAAGTACACACAAAATCGTGTGCCGCCTGGTTCACTTATCTTCTGTATGGGGATGTGTCTCAGGTCTTCCGGGGTTTAGGTCTGGTGGAAATGGTGTACAGTTGTGGAAGGTGAACGGGTGGAATAGTGGTTAACACCCTTGCGATCAATGAAGGAGTCCCCGAGTTCACTTCCCGGGTCGTCACCATTTTCACCTGACCGAAAGTTGTCACATGTGGAATATTATTTGTACACCAAACAGTTCTCTAAAATAGCTGCAATTTTTGTAGCTCGGGGAACGCTAATTTTCGAATTAACAATTGTAAACAAAAAATAGCTAAAATTGGAAAGCGTTTTTTTAATAAATTTTCAAAAATTAGAACGTGTTTTTGATTTACATTAATTATCTTCAATTAATACAAAAATAACGTAAACATGGGTGTAAGTCATTCAATATATCTCTCATTGTCTGGCTTCAATATTGAGGTACAGATATATTTATTTTACAACAACATTACATCTCCACAATACGTGTCTTGGGAAGCATTTGGACTCTTGAATTGAATGCTAATATTTTCTGTTCGCTCCTGGGCTTTTATGTGAAAAACATAACTAACATATGAAAACATCCGAGGAAAAACGTAAAGTATCTATCTATCTATCTCTCTCTCTCTCTCATAACATCAGAGTTGGACGTGTTGTATGCGATCTTTTACAAAATGTCAACTATCTAGTAATAAACACACTTTGGGAGGTAGCATTTGTTTTCACATGATCGTATTTTAAATACTAGATGTAAAATAAGCAATTATTAAGCAAACACAATGGGCAGTAGAAACGGGGAAATGGGCTGTAGAAACAACTAATGCGGTAATTACGGACGAATGGTTTGGATGTACAGGTAGTGACGTAAGTGGAGGCATATGATCATTAAGTAATCATACAATTGTTTTATATTACAATCCTCTGATTCAAAGAATAAATAAATAAATAAATGGAATGTACTCTTGCTTCCATGTTACGACTGTTTCTCAATACAGCTGTGTTCTGTTTCCGGGTATGGTTTATTATTATTTTTGTGACCAAAAATTCTCGAATTGAGCAGCAATGAATTCGTAATAGAAAACTCAATGATTTCAAAGGCATATACGAGAAGGTGGTAATATGGAACATACTATTAATATTATGATACGATGTTTTCTCTACCGTATATTTCATTCGGAAGTAGCTGCATTCGAGTATTATGTTGTTGAACTCGACTTAACCACCAAGAAAGAAGACAGAACACCAGAATGGCGTTCTGAAGTTCAATGCTTCTCTTCTTAATATATACATTTTTTAACTGAGCTAAAACTGGAAACATTAGAGCTACACACTGTCCACAGTCAACAGGGCTTTCCACGAAACTGCAGTGTTTCCCAAGTTTGTCAACAAGAACGAACGCTATCCACGCTAGATACCAGAGGGAAAGAATTTAGGTAACTTGGGTTCCTTCAGGAGTCAGCGGATAGAGCACTGAGTTGCTGACTGGATGGCCGGGAGTCGATCCCCGGTGAGGTGGGGATTTTCATCATGCCTCAACATCCAGACTGGCTCCCAGACCTACTCAGCTTACTATAAAATGAGTACCAGGATGTACCCTGGGGTCGAACCGGTCGGAGCGAGATGCTGACCACATGTGTCGGGGTCAAGAAATGGCACGAGGTCTACCCTCCGCGAAGGCCAAAGCCCACAAAGGGCTGTAGTGCCAGATAAGAAGAAGAAGAAGGGTTCCTTCACTCACATACACTATATTCCAAAAGTTAATAAATTAATAAACAAATGGAACATTGGACGATGTCAACAGTCGAATTTGAGGTTTATGTTTCAGCCCATGGTTGACCGACATTATTGGATTAATGTTCACTTAATTCGTATGTTGGTATGATTAAGCAATGGATAAAAGTCATAATTCAGGTAAGCCCTTATTGTCATACTCTTGATACGCAATAGTTCTGAACATGAAATGTGGATAAATAACATTGGAGCTGTATTTATATTTTAGTATATATTTCATTTGAACTTTTTTTTACATAATTCAGGAAAACAAATTTACGCAAAATGAGTTTTGTTCACGGAAGTTTTTTTTAGAGTCATATCTTAAACTATACTACCATTCATGTAGAAGTGGATGGAGAAAATTCAATGTGGCAACCCAGGAAAGTAAAAGAACATAATGCCAACTTCAACGAAATAAACCTCAAACTCATAAGGAAACTGTCTTCTCGGGATCCTCTCTGCGTTTTTGTGAAAATAGAGTCAGACAATAGTATCTAAAGTATATTTAATGGAACTTAAAGAGCTTTATGTGCTCTAAGATGTGAGGAGAAAGCCACGAAAGAAAGATGCCAACAAATTAAAGTAAAAATTTCTTCGAAATTAGTAGTAACAATACAAATTACATCATAAACAGCGTTGATGCATCGCAATTACTTCCAATAGGTATCGTGACAACGCTCTGTAACACTTGAATAGTTCATGGGTAGCACTATAAATCAAGCAAGGGATAAAAAAAATTTCTAGCCTCGTCAGTTTGTGTTTGTTAGAGTAGCCTTTGTCTACCCTTTTTTATGGGAATCGTAGCATATAATGAATGACAAAGTAGAGCACTCGCCAAATTTTCTTCGTGTTCGTTCACTTCCCGAAAGAAATTACCGAGGCTACAGTATTGTCTAGGCCGGAAGTTATACAGTACTGTTGGTGGTCGGATAAGTCATAAACATAATGGATTTGCAGCGGACGATGCAGCGTTAAATAAGTGACAAATGCACTAATGATGGCTTATGAAGACAGGTAATAGTGTAGAAGGTTGAAGTAGCTGCATGATTATAGAGGGGGCGGCGAAATACATTGCCCGGAGCCATGACGAAATATGGAGTTACGTTTACCGGTCCTGAATGGACAGGAATCATAGTCGCAGCGAATGCACTGATTTTAGTCGAGTTCCATTTGCATAAATAGTACTTATAAAGATTCATTCCTTTGAATTTTCCAAAGAATTAAACGTTATACGTCAATTGGGAACAATAAATTTTTGTGGTAATGTTGTAAATAGGCTTGTTTGAATTTGTGTAGATCTTGCATTGAGTGATTTTGACTGTGGACGATCATTATATGCTGTCAAATTAGTCTTTCTTAACGAGTACCTTTGAAACGGCATTCTCGAGAACGCACCGTTACGATATGTTCAAATTTATGGCGACGTTATTAGATTATGTCATAAACTGATAATGTTATTGTCAGGAGCTAAATTCGATGGTAGGTATTCGAAATTGTAAATAAAAATTAAACAGAATAGAGCAATCAGAACGAGAAGGCTAAGAAACCTAATTACTCGATTTATTCGTTGCTCTCAACTATTATCTGAAAATGAAAAGAGAAAATAAATTAAATGAAGGGCTCGGAAAAAAGGAGGAAATGTTTAAAAGTAACTAGTATGAAGTACTGCTAATTCTTTCCCTTCCGGAACAGGTTCTCGTCGATTGAATGGGATTTACAAGATTATGGCGTATTTCGCTATCTCCGATTCGATGAATAATAAATATAAATAAATTTATTGTCAAAAAACAGTACAAACTGCGTATGACCACGTGGAGGAAAAAAAACTAATTTACTCTCCGGAAGCAAGCAAGGGACCATCCCATCAATTCCGATCAAGGGCCCTAAGGCAGAGGCGGATTCAAAAAAGGATTCATGAGGAACCCAAGTACTTGAAAAATAAAGAAAATGACCATTACCAAAACAGCAATATCAAAACCTTAAATTCTGTATTAATTATTTATTTTTTCATAAAAATTGTACACCTCGTGTGACATATCATGACAGAAAAACACCATTTTTAAGAATGTGGTAATAAACGTAATACAAAAAAGAAATAAATATCCTTAAGGTCATCTAGTTTTTTTTAAAAAATAAGGTTACTTCCAATGCGCCCACATTTGAAGTTCACTCACCCCAATTATGCTTTCCCAGTCACCTATGGCAGATACTACTTTTCCCCGTATCTTCTAGTTGTAGGCAAGTTTCACTCGATTTCATACTTAACATTAACAATGTGAACAGGACATCAGTACAGTTATGAGTAGTAAATGATAATATACAAAGGAACATAACAGAGCTCACTACGAATATTATTTATTATTTACAATACGCTCTCATTTACCTGGACTCTAGCAGTCAAGTTATGTTCTTTTCACACAAATGAGTCAAGTAGCGTATTTTCTTGATATAATTTTTAAATGCTGTTATTTCGAAAAGGAAAAGGTGAAAGCTGAAATAATAGAAAACCTCAAACACACCTTCCATTACTCTAGAGTACTTCCTTCATTTGTGTGATTTGCTCCGTCCGGTTGCGCAGAAAGGGAACGAAAATTCTTGGGAACATTTGAGTATTAATGTAATTGATGAACTGTTTAGGAGAAGATTCCAGTCAACAATTTTACATGCAGATATATTTTTCAAGCTTTTTTGTTTCTGTATCGTAGTAGCGGGATAAATCGCGTGAAAATTCGAAAATGAGACATACAAATTTTTTTTAAAATTACATGACTAATTTGAAAAATGTCTTTTTCAAAACATGGTGTACACACACAATGAAACATTCGCTTTCAGGGTCTGTGGGGATCACCGGTTATCGCGAGAAGGTAAAGGTATTACCCGCAGACTAAATGAATGACTTTTCTTAAGCGGGGCGTGCAGAGCAGACTGTCCGGCCGAACTGGTGACCGAACAGATGGACAGACGAGCTCCCTCGCAGCGCTCTTTCCTTATGTGATAGCATTTAAGGCGGCGCGTGTAATTTCGTGGATGATAGACGATACAGCCTCAGGCCATCCGGGAGCTCATTATTACGAACAGATGAAGAACTGCTCTGCGCGCTGTCAGCAACAGAAGATGGCTGCGCGCGTGCTGGTGGCGAACGGGGTATTGATAACGGTGGTGGTAGAAAACCGACACGCTTAATCTTCAAACTGGAGTTTTGGTATTGACGGGCAAAAACACACAAATACGTTAAAAATTCAAAATTTGGCATCATAGTTATTATGATGGTGGTGAAAATAAATGAAATAAAAGTAACTGATCACTTCACATTACTACACGAGTTAATGCAAGCATTAATACATTTTATAAACATCCATTTGTTGTCATGTTCCCAAGAGTAGAAAACCGATTTTTTTTGTCATTTGACAAATATTTGGTAAGTGATTTCCGAATCATTGGAGGAGCACAATACACACCTGATAGAAACATTCTTAATATTTTCTTTTTTCTTTAGCTTTAAATAGGAAATGATAATAAAGTGTTGTAAGAATTAAAATGATACTTTTTCTGTCTCCTCCTTCCTTTTGTTTTTATTCTAAAATGTCTCTTTTTTCCGACTATTAATAAACGGGGCATCGGAGTCCATCCAACCTACAGCAATGTATAACTTTCTACCATGCTTTGACTTAAAAGGTCGAAGTTAATTATGATTTCAATTAATTAGAATTGAATTTATTAGTGATTAATTAGAAATAAAACTTGGGAGAATAATTAACTCTCATTTAAAGAATAATAAATTTTAAAAGTGTTAAAAGTATCAAATATTTCTCTACCGTAAAATTAATTTGACAATGCAAACTTTCGGTTATATAAGACTTTAGTAAATTATAAGAACAATTCTCTAGTAACATCTATGTCTAAGAAATATGTAAATGGGATAAATCAATACCAGGGTAACTACTGCAATGCGACCACGAATCTACTGAGTAAAAACATTGAAACTCTCACTAAAAAATTAAAAAAAAAAAAATTACGAAAGTAAAAATTTAGAACCTTTAAATGCCCTGCTTATTTTTTTCATTTTTTTTTAATGTTTGCCATATTCTTACCGTGACATTACGTGACATATTTCGTTACAAAATAAAAAATCATTCTCATGTTATTACCTCAGGTTCACCTTATTCTTCTTGTTCTCCTCATTCATTTCTTCCTTCTCTTCTGTCCTTTCGGTGACATCACTTAGTCACCTTTCTAACCGTTTTCTCGTCCCTAACCCTGTGTGGGTGTAGATTCTCTATTTAGCAGAATTAGATGATCTTAAATTTCCCAAACTCGTATTACAAATCTATTGAACCTCTCATAATTCTCCTTATTGGCTATCATTCCACTGGTTGTCGCTATTATCAGTTCCTTAGAATTCATTTCAGTAACATTCTAACCTTTAAATGCCCCGTTGCGAGAGAGCGTTCGTAACTGAACACGATCAGACAGCAAGGCGGGTGAGCTCCCTGCCGGGTGGGCGGACGGGCTGGTGTCGCCATGATCCAACATGCTCATTATCCTACTTGATGTAATTTACAAAACCCGAGCCACCGGCCAAGGTCCGAGTCGCAGTGAACAAGCACAAAACGAATTAACCTGCTTATTAGATTATTATTAACTATATTTTGTAGACATGTTTTTATTGTTATTATTTTCAATCTTGATGAAAGTCCATTATAGAGCGAGGCAGTTATCTAGAATTAGAATTCCTGGGTCGGTCTCGTAATGAATATTCATAAGTAGCCGTATGGTCGGGCGGGGTCCTCTGGAGAGTGGGGAGAGATTCAAAGAGAAGGGGAGGGAAAGGGGAACGTTCGGGTGATTATGTGGGGATGCGGGGGCGTGGCGGCTCCTGGAACACAATGATTCATCACAATTCTTGAGACCGTAAAGAAATTTATTTTTTACAATTTCTTAAAAGTCTTACTTCTTTATTATTCTTTCCTGATAACCTTTTAAGTTGTTTTCACTTCTGAATGAGCATGCCAAACTTAATTAATATGACGAAAAGTATTATTAATATTTTTTCAGTCATCGACTCATCTTTGTTTTTGAAAACATTCTTGATAACTCAGAAACTCAAGGCATTTGCAGTATATCATCTTTATGTCTTTGCAATACAGAAGAAAACATAATGCAGAGAAAGAGTAATTTAAAATGCGTTCACTGTGTTTATATCGTCGAAAGAATCTTAGTGAGAGTGTTATAGTTTTTAAAGAAAAATATGTCGTGAATACAAATGATTACATGAAATTCTTTAATACAGCATCCACAAAATTGCTGAAAAAATCAGAAGAGAACCATAGGTTAACGACAAATGGTAATGGAATCCTGTCGAAGTTGGTGTGGGGGGAGGTTGTCAAAAAAATGTTTTCAGAAATGAAATGTTTGCCTGAGAAATCTGTGAAAACATGTAGTTTCACAATTACAAAACATTTATCGGAAACGTTTTGTGGTGAATCCATTCCATACCAGTGTTTATCTCACCCAAGCGCTGCCTGAGTTTATTGCTCTAATAGAGTTCCTTTGGAGTATTATCAATTGCTATTCAATAGTGTAGTCAAAGTGACTCCTCGAGGTATAACAGTACCATATTGTCGAGGTTAGCATAATATCCTTGGCCATATGTCATTTTGAAATCGAAAGTGAATAAAGAAGCGATTTTATTGCGGAAATATCTTAGAGACAATGATAGAAAGGACCTCTCATCTTTCGATTCATCAAAAGTAACTCGCGTTATACGTATATTTAAACAATAAAATCGTAAAAGAAGTTTTTCCAATATATTGAAAAAACTATTGGTCGTAGAGAAAAGTAAAGCACAACAGGTTTGTGCGCAATGAAAATACCTACAATTTGAGATTTTTAAAATTAAAATTGGTCAATAAATAAAAACGTTATTGCGAAAAAACATAACATTCAGCCAGTTTCTGTTTTTGTCATAATTTTGCAAATATATAAATGTAAGCTTTCACGGTCGGTGTCATTAATATTATTATCGTTTTTCGGGCTATTAAGCCGTGGTCCACTGCTATTTCTTATAGACGTTTCGGCGGCTACTGCGGCTGCCATCTTCAGTAGGGGCGTCGTGGGTGTAGTGTCCTCCTCGGCGTCCCGGCTCCAACTGAGTTAAATGAAGATGAGGTGAATTTTCTATATTTCCTACATGCTATGTAACACGACTTGGATTCCATTACAAGATAAACTTCATATCTATTTTAAAGACAATATACATCTAGTTGCATTGCACAAAAATAATTGCTGTGTATATTTTAAGTTCCCCGAAACAAATACAGGACAACCATTTATTATTTCAATTCATCGAAAAGTATGGAGGCTAAAGGCAAAATTAAGTTATTTCTCACTTTTGGGAACTAAAAATTCTTTGAAATGCAGCAAAGACAATATTCTTGGAATACTTTAAATCATTTAATTTTCTCCTAACTAATTATTCAAAACGAGTGACGAATTAAAATAAAAAACGAAGGAAACAACTAAAGAACGAAAGGATAAACGTCTACATTACATGAGAAATGAAACACCTACAATTTTTACGAGCAGAATTAATTTAAGAGCATTTCCCCACTTTGTATAAATATAACATGCCATTTCGATTAATAGTCCTACCTTCAAGAATATAATGGCTGCATTAAATAGGGGAGAGTTGGGTTTTTAATACTTTGTACGGTTCAATAACCCAACTTATTTTCAATGGTTTTCCAACAAAGTTTTGCGCAGCCATCCTGAAAAAAACTGTTCATTTCAAGTATTTTTTAGTTCTCGCCAAATATCTGCTAGATTTAGTTCCTTTTGAGAAATCAGCAATTTTTGCGAACATTCCTCCAAATCCACGTTTACATGAGTCAGGTTTTTGTACACGCTTGTTTCCAAACAGACCGATGATGAGTTGCCAGAAAGTTTATACTTGTTCAAATCAAGAAACTGAAATAGAAGTTGACATTCTGGTTATATTTTCTATTAAATTAAATAGAATTAATCTCTCTTACACAAAGGAATCCGAAAATAAGGGGTTCGATGGTCCATAAAAACCCTGAACAAATTCATAGAATATAAATTCTCATGGTTTTATTTTCAGCCTCATCTATTTAGTCAGAGTTTTGCTCAAAGATCACTTATCTTGCTCCCTGTCAAGACCTTTTCACTATTACCGACCGAAATTTACTCCTGCTGCTGAAACTAAGTGATAAGAAAATTGAAAACGAACGGAACAGGTCTCGAGCTGTCCTTCATATTACTTCAGAGTTCTCTGGGAGTGATAAATAAAATTTGAAAACAAGTCCATAGAAACTGGATGGTGAAACCGAATAAATGAGGATACAATATCCATCCTATCCAGAAGGATTCAATCGCACAAAAATTCGAGACATAAAGTCAGGCTTATTAACTGCGGATAAATTAAAGTTATCCGATTATTTTATATAAGCAAATAAGAATCAGTGCTACAAAAACTTTCAACAAGAGAGCCATGTTTTGTAATGTCATTGTTCGACATTGAATCATATCACACTGGTGATTTTAAATTTCTGTTTCAGAACATGAAACATTTCAGTAAAGAAACATGTCCACAATTATTTCCGATTCAAGATTTCTAGAACACAAACTCAAAAGTCAAACTGTAAAGAGCAAACAATTAATTTTATGTTATTGAATTAGTAAGTCACCGGACAACTTACGTCAGCACCTGGATCCGTATAAATTCATTTCACTGCAATCACTCTTGCGATTCACCCCTTTACCTATGTAGGGATTCATCCTTAAAACCTAATCGAACTTCACCTCGACAGGTTATGGATTATGGACGGGTAATCGACGGTCAGTTAATTCATTTACCAACATCGCTCACTCCTGGATTACGACCTCGTAAGCCATAAGTGACGAGTTCTACAAGTAAGTGATTGGAGACCCATAAGACCCACTACTGCTCAAAAGTTTCACATACTTTCCTTCACAAAGAATTCGAAGGACCGACTACGGAGCTCCAGGAGGTCTAACTATGCATAGTAAGAGACCATTCGCTTGTTAATTATCGAGCAGTCGCATTGGTCTTGTATTATTTATCTATCATTTCTCATTTGCTTTCCCCGTTGCTCATCAATGTTCTTAGGGAAGTTACTTCCACTTAGTTATCAGACAGTCATCGAAGCAAAGCACCGTCGCTGTCACCACCGCCCATATTACATGTCCCAACAATGGAAATTTTGACATATTAGAGTCAGATTTAGGATTTGGTATTAAAAATCAGGAGACGGTGGTTATACAACCTGACAACGCCGGGACAGATGTCAATAAACTATCCAGTCATTCTTGTTTTCATTCTTCACGTTCGTGTCCCAACCGTTGGTTTCCTTTGGTTCCCAAAGGAAACCAATTAACGACATAGTCACTAGAGAGATATAAATAACCCTACCATCATATCTCCGGTACTCGTTATAAAATTACCGGTACCGTATTATTCAGTTGTGGTGTATCTGAATATTGCCAATAGTTGAATATTGCAATTGCTAAAGAGAAATATGGACTCGTCAGAACAGGTAAACAAATTACGCCAGACAAATGAGAAACACAAATGATTACATAATATTTTGCTCAAAATATGAAATTAGCGAATAACATGAAACAACCACTTCAACGGAGGACCAGTACATTTATGAGAAAATAATAGTCTCTAGTTAAAGTGAGCATTGGGTGGCCATCTGTTATCGCCAAACTTTAACTGAGAACTTAATATTTCATTATTTTTGTGTTGGGTATTGTCCCATTTTCTGATAATAACCCATACACGAATTTGATAAAAGAAAAACGTGATCATTTTTTAAAATATTATTCCCAGTGCACACGTGGTACAAAACTGCATCAATTTTCTACACATTTCCCACACCCGATGCATGCCCCGCAGCTTAGCAAGTGCTTGTATTACTCACGCAACATGAAGATATCTGTAACATCAGGACCAGTTCAGTCTATCGATTTGTGAATTTTTTTTTTTTCGCATTTCACTCGCCGGATGCTGCTAAGAAGATCATTACGGAGTTTAACCGGACGCCGCTAAGACGGAAGTGCGACGAGCTTGGGACCCAAAGCTACGCCTTTCCCTGTAAGGTGCAATTGTCTGACACATTTCCTGCAATACAGAAAACAGAGAGTGCCCGGCGAAGAATGCGGCCGGAGAATGAGACCCACGCGCACCTCACCTTTGATATTTTATTATTTCTGAAGGGAAAGGGTTTGACCAAGACGAGGCCCTTTACGGAATGTCGGTGGGTCTCAGAAAGAATGACTGCTACTATGTGTGAATGGAGTACTTTCACCAGATACTGAGATAATGGCCATCCCGGGAAGGACGCCTCCGGGCGCCTGACTGATGTCGTCGGAAGCTCGTCCTAAAGGTGAAGACACGGCGTTCTCAGAACGGTCGAGGGGTGAACAAGGGGTTGGAGTGCTCATTGTGGCAGCGAAGGCGTGGTCAAGTGACCTCCGCTTCCGTATATATTAGGATCATGGAGGATTCTCAAGGACTTGGCTGTGTGATCTGAGTCCGCAGGTTACTTAGGATGTGACCTGGCTATTAAACGGTCGTCAAGACCAGTAAGAGACTACAGTGGTGGTCTAGACGCACTTACTGCTAGTTGTGAATGACGTAACTTGTAACAGAGTGTTTATTCGAAAGCACTTATAATTTTGGAGATTCAGATGACCAAGAGAGGTTTTCCGAATTTGTTGTCTTGAACTCAATTTATTTATGTGTAATTAATTCTTTCTGATACCATTAACTGTGTAATGATAGATTTATGTTTGTATTGATGATTTTGAGAGTTTATGCAAGTTTGTAAATACTTAGATTTCTATTTAATTGTATTAAATCATTAACCATCGTTATTACACGTGTGTTTAATTGCCCGGGAAACCGAGCTGGTGGCAGCGGACTATCTACCATAAGGGTTGTGGAATTTATGGGGCGAACGGCAGTCGTCTTATCTATACTGTTCTTCTCCACTATGTGAATCCCGCTTTTACCAAAATACCCGCACCTGGGCTTGTGGTGTGTGGTTACAATATGTAATGAAACTAGAGAGCATTATTAAAAATGTGATGCGTTGCTCCATGAGTAATTGTAATACTAATGCATTGTCATCCAAAGTCACTCGACTGTTTTCTATCGCTTTGGATTCAAAGATCGTGGAAGTCTCTGGACTAACGAAATTGCTGGCCCGGGTGCGAAGCATCGGTCACGGACAGCTCTCATTTTGGAAACATTCGTACGCTTGACAAGCAAGTGTATCGGATCATCATAATGAATATTTATGCTACGATGAATATCAATAATTTCCACCATCACTTCACAAAAACCGAATCACCTTAACACCATTTATCTCTGAGCGTTGTACCACATACGTTACTACCGGAGCAATTATCCTTACACTGCTATTGCGTCCGCATTTGTGCATCTACTGTTAAAAAGATATACTTAAGTCACGTTTTAATAATAGATAAAATAAAAAGTGAGTTTTAACACAATATGTCTCGGCCAAAATTTACAAAATAGGTATTCTTCTTCGATTATCTATCATTTTTTGTCCTATATTTCAAAAAATGTCATTGCCGAAAAAAGTACATATGATTAGGTGACATGTAAAATATGCATTTTAGGTCTCAACGTCCAAATGTATGTCCTTTTCTAAGAGACTAGAATGTAAAATGAAATTCGTAGTTACGAATCTGAAATAGAAGAAACCAAAAATTAGAGCCCGAGGCTTGTTTTTTAGTAACATTTTATTTAACTTATAAGGTACACATGAGAGGAGTTCCTTGCTTCTCTTGTTTAATATTTTTCTTAAGAATTCATTACCCCGAAGATAAGCCTTTTTCCTTTAGTTTGTAATATAATTTTAAAAAATTTATTGTCAAAAAAGCAGTACAAACTGCGTATGACCACGTGGAGGACAATAAACTAATTTACTCTCCGGAAGCAAGCAAGGGACCATCCCATCAATTCCAATGAAGGGTCCGAAGGCAGAGGCGGCTTCAAAAATTTCACCAAAAGTTCCTAGATAAGATAAAAAGTTAGCTGCGAGTTATAATACTAATAAAATGTCAATATGTTTGTAATTTAACGCAAAAGAATTATTTTACATGTACAAATTATTATCGAACTCTAAATTATTCTCAGTATAGTGTTTAAAAATCATAAGAATTGAAATAACACTAAATTCACGATTTATTATTACATTAAACACGCCCCTAGACAAAACCTAGAGATCCTGTATAAGAAATCTGGGTCTACCCGAAGGAAAACCGGAGCAAAACCCGGGCCAGGACGGGGCTACAGAATTAATATACACCACCGTGCCAAACTTGAATAAACATAAAAATAAATTAATATGAGCCATGAGACAACACAATCATGCAAGAAAATATGTTTTGAAATTGTTATAAGTTATTTAAAAAGTTCTACAGCAATGGCGTGATAAAGTACAAGACGGATTTAATTTTTATTAAAATCAATAAATTCTTTTACATTGTAGCAGCACTGGTGCAGGAGGTAGCTTTTAACCACGTATTTGAAGAGATTCAATTTCATAATATATTTCATATTCTTGGGTAGAGAATTATATAGAACGATTCCCGAATGATATGGTTCTTTTTGGCAAAGAGTGGTTGACACTCTAGGGCAATGAATATTATTACTATTGCGAGTATTGGGTTCGTGAATGAGACAGTTTCGTATGAAGAAGGGTGGCACTTCAGTAATTCGGTCTTAACAAACACGATCGTTTCACAAATATAAATCCAGGGAAATGTTAAGATATTTAATTCCTTGAATAAAGGTTTACAAGAGTTTCGGGGACGAGATTTACAAATTATACGAACTATCCTCTTCTGAATTCTGAAATTTTGAATACTCTGACCGGAATTACCCCAGAAGGTAATGCCATTACGTAAATGGGAGTAAACGTTTGCAAAATATACGCAACGGGGAATACGTAGACTAACTGCGTTAACTAAGATTCGGAATGCGTAACACAATTTGCTTAATTGGGAATTAAGATTGTCAACGTGACAATTCCATTTGAGGTAGTCTTTAATATGGAGACAAAAGAATTTTATATTCTTAACAGTTTTTAATTGTGTTCCGTTTAAAGAAAGAGAAACCTGGGGTAAAGATTTTGTGATACTATTGTGAAATGACAAAGACACTGTTTGGTCAGTGTTTACAATAAGACGATTTGTATGGAACCAGGTCGATAGATTAGACAAAACTTTTTGTGAGTTGGCGTGTTTACACAGAAAATTAGTGTCATCAGCAAAAAGAACCATTTTGCAATCTAATGTAAAGGATCACATATTCAAATTCAATTTAAAAAAGTATAGGGTCGACATTGAACTTTCGGGTACTCCGCAAGTCAGTTGCAACGTATTTTTAGTAAAGGATATTTCGACCTGTTGTTTTATATCTTTTAAATAAGAAGTTATCCATTTATGTGGAAGTCCACGAACGCCTAAAGAATGCAATTTGGAAAGGAGAATTCCGTGATCGATGATATCGAGTGCTTTGAATAAGTCATAAAAAATAACCTGAAGATTTTCTCCACGGTCAAGAGATGTGGTAACATCGTTTAAGAAAGAAAATATGGTGTTTGTAGTGGAAAAAAATTTCCGAAAATCGTGTTGATCGTCAGAGAGGGCGACCCGTGGCGTAGTGCCTAACGCGTTCGCCTTCTCCCTCTTGCGACGCCGGTTCAAAACCCGGTCCGATCCAAGCAGAATCGGAGGTGGTAGACGGAGCGGTGTTCGCGGCAGGTTTCCTCGGATACTCCCGTTCCCCCTGCCTATCATTCCACCACAACATTCACTCATAGTCATTCACCCCCATTTCATTAATAATCACCGCTCCAGGGGAAGTGCAGGAAGATCATCCGGCATCCTAGTATTCCCCAGTCAAAACCAAACAAAGCATCATATATCCAACCCCATTCGCCGAACCACATGGAATGGGAAGAAGGCTGGGTTAAAGAAAGAAGAAAGTGTTGATCGTCAGAGAGAATGTTATTTTTTGATAAAGAATCTAGAAGACGCTCATAGAACAATTTTTCTAGGATTTTTGAGAAAGTTGGTAGTAGAGATATTTGTCAGTACATTCCAGTACTAAGTTTGTTTCCTTTCTCATGTAAAGTTTTCCTTTAGCTCTCTTAAATATGTTAGGAAACACCCCTTCAGATAAAGAACTATTAAAAATATTTATGAGTGGATTTAATATAGCATGGGACGAAAATTTAACAATAAACTCGGGTTTATCACCAATGCCTGTTGACAATTTGTTTTTTAATAAGCTGATGATTTTC
>NNCF01131523.1:41461-106065 GCA_002313205.1 Laupala kohalensis | reverse complement strand
GTAATAAGGTTGAAGGAGTCGATACGATTCTTGAATCGATTAATTGGTGAATGTGCAGAGTCGGATGTACTCAAGAAATCGATATTGAAATCACCACATGTAACGATATATTTAGTAGATTTATGTGTGATATGTTTTAAAACAATTTCGAAGTTCCGAAAAAATATGTCAAGATCTGGTTGAGGAGGTCTATAAGAACACAAAACAACAATACCGGTGGCGGTCAGATTAACTGCAGAAAATTCGAACACACTATTTACGCAGAAGTTCTCGTTGCCTGTCAGTGGAGAAGATAAAATATCATCACGAACGTAGATTTTTTCCTTTAAAATATTGCCGGCCGTAAGAACTTGCAAAATAATAATTAGAAATAGCGGTATTGTTGATGTTGTTAGTTGAAAGCCAATGCTCTGTGAGGCATAGCAAATCGAATAGATTTTCGTGTACNTCTGTCAATTTGTTTGAAAGGGATTGGACATTATGATGAAATATAATTATTTTATTTTCGCAAGGAGTTTGTGACTCACGAGAAATGGAATCGACGTGAGATTGTGGAGAGGAATTTGAAATTGGTACAGCTTCTAGTTCCGGATGTAGCCCGCACACTGTACCTTAACGCGATTGTCACCTTCGAGTACCACATCGTACTCCTGAGCGCAAGTTGTAACTGTATGGGGACGGCAGGAGGAATAGATGAGGACGTGAGAGATGAGGAAGCAGTAAGTGAAAGTACGGGGACAGGAGAAGAAATGGGTATGGAGATAGGAGGAGGTGGTAGGAGCACAGGGTTGTGGAGGAGGAGGAGATGAGGTATGAGCAGGAGGAGGTGTAGGAGTGGGTAAAGGGGCAGGTGGATGATGTGAGGTCATATGTGAAGCTAGGAGAGAACCGAAGTGATGTTTCTCAGACGGTGTCAGATGTAAACCGTGCTGGGTAAAGTCCTTGGCAGTTGCAAATTAAAAAATGTGATTTTTGTGTCTGCCATGTGATATTTTAGGGAGATGTTTTCCAGGTTAATTTCGTGGTTTATTTTTGGAACTTTGAAACGTGGAGGCAGACTAGAGAGTACTATGTTTGTGTGCTGAGAGGCCATTTTTAGTTTTTGTAGATGTTAAGACGCGGTGAAATGACCACCGAAATTAATATCGTTCTGCCTACCTATGATGATTACTGTGCCCCGCTCTGTGAGTTTTTTTGGGTGTAGGTGTCCAGTTCTCGAATAACGTCAGCCAAACGAGCGTTTGACTTAAAGAAACCGGAGACAGAACTGACTAGGAAGCAATCTACGCAAAACGGAGGACATCTGACGACCGTGCGAATCAGCTAATATGACCACGTTTGATTTCTGCGTGGAAATGTTGGTTTCATATCTGGGTAGTACTACTTCACGTTGTTTTGGGCGGCTGTGCTTACCAGTGCGTGGTTTGTGAACAGGTTTGGATACTGGGCGGGAGGTGACGAAACGAGTAGGTAAGGGAGGAAACAGGGACATATCTAACGCACTAAACCTATTCTGGGTGTCGAGTTGGGGTGGTGCATGTGTCGTTGGTCTAACCGGGTGATAGCAGTTGGAAGGACGGCGAGAATTCCTGACTGGAGTCCTACCTCCGATCGTGTTCTTATTGATCTCTTCCAGCGCACTCATCCGTGTGTCAATATAATGTACCATGTCATTGTACGCCTTCTGAAGATCAGCTTTGAATGAGTTGAGGAATGCGATAGTGTCCATTGTTGTGAGTTAATTAGCAACTTAACGACAAAATCAAATGAGAATACACGAAAACTGACATCTAGCACTGAATGTAGGATATTAGTATAATAATATATTTATTACTACGGAAGTTACAAATGAGATATTAAATAAATTAAATATACAAACAAACCGACGACAAAAACGATTGAAATAATTATTTAGGGTGACCACTGGAGGTTATTTAATTTGACAATAACTACTCTATATTATGTTAAAATGATTATAAATATGAAAGAATCAATAAAACCGAATTGTAAAATGATGTAATAATTCTATGAAATTATGACGACAAAAACTTGGGTACAACAATACGACAGGCTTTAAATAAGTAAATATACAAACCAACAACTAAAATGAAAAAAACAATAATTTAGGACGACAACTGCATATAAATTAATTCGAGAATAACTAAGGCAATATTATGTTAGAATGTAATGAATAACTACAAAAAGAATCAAGAAAAAAAGGTAAAATATTGGAATAATTCTATTTACGGCGACGAAACTTGAGCAGTGCAACAATAGAGTACGTTATTTATAAGTTAATAATGATCTAATAGTATACTCTCCAGAAAATCTAAATACACCAAACTAATTAATTTTAATGCACTAAGAAGTTAAATTTATGATTCCGTTTGTACTTACTTAAGACTTGATCACACTTTTGAATTAAGCACTTGAATGAAAACAATATGAAATTATATTCGGTCGGTTGGGTTTCAAAACATTAGGAAATGTTTTTAGTGTTTTTTCACTTAACACTCACACATAACAAAGAATTTAACACTATAATGAAAGTTCATGAGCAGAATGCGTTACCATATTTTTGGTATAGGTACAATAATCACGCTGTGAATAATCATGTTCTCCTACATCTGCAATTCCACTAGTGCAGTGACTCTTTCAAATTCCAGTTTTCTATTTACACTCATTATATAATACTAAATGTGTACTGAAGTTAAATGAAATCTAAACCACAAAGTTTTGGCTAATTTTTTACTTCACCTTGAGTGTACGATAAAAATTTCTTTGCTTGGGGTATTTTTCCTGTATTTGATCCAGTTGGTTAGAGAATACTATTCCGTATGTTAATTCAAGCAGTGTGATATAAGAAACAAAGATTATAAACGTTGTGAAAGTCCGAACCAAATATTGTTCGGGTACGCTCTTTGGGGGATGGCATTGAGCAAAGGCAACTGTCGCCCGACGATTTAATTAACTCGCAGCAGCCGTTGCGTCGTTGAGTGTGTCCTGTGTTTGTGTTCCGCCCACAGTCCCTTCCTGGGCGGAGAACGCGCTGGGCGGCGCCGCCCCGCAGCTGCAGGCTACTTAAAACACCACACATCTCATGTATTGGAACTTTGAAAGAAACCAAATGTGATTGTGACGTCAACAGCCAGGTAAAAATTTTTTGAAGGTCAGGTGATAGTTGCGAATGGATATGGGAGGCGAGGCGGGTGGTGCAGTGGTTAGCACACCTCCGGCCGGAGATGGAGTCCTTGGTTCGAGTCCCAGTCCGTCGCAATGAATATCAAGAATTTACACCATCACCTGACTGTTGACGTTGCAAACTCCTCCACGAGAAGGTATTCGGAAGTTGTGATTTAAAATAAATGTGATTGTGTCGCGTTATTTTAAATTTTGTATTTTACAACTATAGCTTTTATGTTTAATAAGCCTGTCAGAGTAATGAATCAGTAGCGAATATCACACGTCTGTGATATCAGAGACAAATATTTTGACTAATTTTGTCACATATTAAATTCTATTTTTAAAGTGTGAAATCTCGACGAAGCGACGAAAATTATAACGACGAAAATTTATAATTAATTTGAAACCCCTTTTTCAAAAATTGACGTAACACTTTTTGATATTAAAATATAACACCCAGTAAGCAACTAATTTGCTATTTTAGTTTAACCTTATAAACATAGAAAACATGTGTCACTCATCAGCTCAACTTATGTTATAAACACCTGTCAGTTCTACCACTTTTGTTGTCAATAGTCTGTAAGGCACCTAACTTAACTCTAGGTCATATTATTATTTCTCTTCATTGCAAACTTTTTCATCATTTTATTTTATTAGTTCAAACAGTTTCATTCGTTTTAACGTTCTAACTACACTCGCGATTGTCGCGTTGTTGGTTGACCTCGATGTTCACGTGTTGATGAAGCCTTTCGTCATGTTCCTTCTGTGCTTGTGAATCTTTATCTTCAGAATGCATTCTATGAGATAAATCCCCCCAAAATAAATCTTCCTGGATATGTTCTAAATACCTTTAAATAATCTGTTTTTTCACTTTGTGTCGTGGAGAATAGACAACTGCTTCTGTTAGAAGTCCTACAGACGTCTTGACTTTTATTGCAGCTATTTGGAACAGATCTGTTTCTATTTTAATAGCTTCATGTCGTGTGATATCATTATTAATTATTACGGCACTGCCGCCCACTCTTGCACAGTTACTGAGGAGAATTGAATGACAGACATTACAGCCTCTTAATTTGACATATGACTCCTTTGTTCAGTGTGTTTCTTATATTAGGTATATGACTATTTTTTGACAGGTCAGTGTTGCTGAGACTAAAAGGATGAAGGGCGATGCCATTTGCATTCCAACACATGATTCTTAATTTCTTAGGCATTTAAGTATATATTGGAGACTACCTTCCCGTCGTTGGAGTTCTCTTTTCCAATCCTTGTAATAAACATAACAGTCGTTTGTTACTTTTTACCTAATTTATTTAGGATTAGCTGTAGCAATTCATTGATTTGTTTATTTAATCCAGAATTTTCCTCCAGTGCTGGTCATACTGGTATTTGTTCTGATAGTACTATCATGATTTATCCGCTTATCCTTAATAGCATCTGCAAAACGTTTCATTCCTTGTTCTGAAATACGTCTCTTGTTGGTATTTTCATTAAGTGTCACAAAATTAGTGTGTCTATTGTAACTGATTTTTATTTTGTGTCACCTTGTTCCTCATGTTTTGTAACTCTTTTCCCACTACACATCCTTTACAGCTGGCCGGATGGTATTCTTCGCAATTATCACTGTTATTTCGGATATATTGTCTAGCTTCTTACAATTTACAGTAAGATGTTCTCCAGTACACTTCACACATCTAGGGTTTCTACAATAGATTGTTCTCGTGTGATCTCACGTCCTACTGTTTTTACATTGAGGCAGACGTTTTGACTTCCTTATGCCGAGATTTCAACTTTCACTCGCATTATATTTGTTATTTGGAATATTTTATTCATATCTCCATTCTCTTTAAATGTTAACATGAATATTGGAAGAGGTTCTCTAGTTTTCCATATCAATATGTTTGTTCCATTCAATATTCTATATTTTATCTGTTTAAGATTGTCAATTATATTTTTTGGTTCATACGTTCTATGAGATTTTTTAATTGTAACTGATGGGACTGCTCTGGTTGCTTTCATAAGGAGAAAAATTATGTTTTGCCTCTCCGGTGTCTCAGAGGCTACTATACTTGCTCGCCACCGAGACACTCCGGATTCAATTCCCGGTTGAGTTTGATAAAAATTTTAGCATTTCACTTCACTGCCCCAATTCACACCAGGGGTGAACCATATGTCAAGGGACAGCATGAGGAATCTAAGATGTACGTTTCAATGAATGTGGCATGTGCTTACGATGATGCCTGATGATGAAGTCTGAACTCAGGACTCCGGTAGGAAAGAAACAGAACACAGGCACGTGCTTTCGAACATTATTTTGTTATAGTATGACAGCAAATTACACAAGACAAGTCACCATTGATTAAAGACATTCCAAATAATCGCCCAAGATATCCACAGATCGTTGTGAGCGATGGGGCAGTCGCTGAATACCATCCGCTGTTTGTGTATCGCCTCTCATCGAAATGTTACAATGTTTTCTTCGTTAGCAAAACGTCTCCCACGCAATGGCGTCTTGATTTTGGGGAGTAGATCATAGTCACACGGACTCGGATATGGAGAATAAGGCGAGTGTGGAAGAACCTCTCATCCCCACCGCTGTAAGCGACGCTGAACTATGGCTGCTGTGTGACTTGTCGCATTTTCGTGTAGGATATGTTCATATGTTGTGATCGTTTGGCCCGTACTACACGGCTTAATTTGTACATCAAAAATGAAAAAGTTGCATTCGCAGTCTGCCCCTGACGCACTGGATGACCACTCAAGATCAGCAGTATCGGATGACGCAATTCACTTGACTGTCCCTCGAATTCATTATAAGCACGTACCCATGTTTCATCGACTCCAATAATGCGACTCAACATGGCTAGATAAACGTCTTACTGAAAACCCCTCCAGACTGATGCGACACGTCTCGTAGCGAGTTCACTTCGGTACCTCAGTTAAGAGATGTGGCACCCACTGTGAACTAACTTTCCGCATCTGTAGGTTCGTTTGTAAAATGCGACGCATTGTTTCTGTTGGTATTTCTGTATGTTCTTGCAATTCTTCTAGTCCAGCGCCTGTCCACACTTAAACTTTTTCGATCACCATAATCTGTACATCTGTGTCAAAGGACACTGCACGCCTTGCGTGAGGCTGATCGGCAGTTGATAATCTGTCCTGTTTGAAGGTCTTTACCCATCTCGTCCCTATTCTATAGGACATGGCACACACACCTACTGCTTCTCGTATGGCATTGCCGTATATTTCTGCCGCTGAGACCTGCTATTTTAATGTACGAGCTTTGTTCTAACTTCGTGATCTTCATTCTCGAACTCTGTCATTCACCAACTTAACTTGAGAGTACGCTGAGACCTGCATCATTGTGCACGATCACTATACGCTGGCACAATTCGTAGGTACCTGCCTCAATTTTTGAAGCGTACATATTGGAATTTTCGTGTTGTTACCTGTTGTGTTTCGTGTAGAGAAAAAAATAGTCTTCTATTACAAAAAACTCTACAATATTCTATTGTTTCAATATTTCGTTTTAAAACGCCACTGATCGTTAGTGGGAACGAATACATATTTTGCAACATTTGTTCAAAATCTGATAGATGGATTCATATTGTTGTACATTGTAAATCACAATCGGCGGATGTTTATGAACGTTCTCACTTTTTCCTATCCCATTCGGTTTTTCTGTTGTTTGAAACCATTTTTGGTTCAGTTTTTGGATTATTTTTGATGAATGATTATTAGAGGTTGTTAAATTAGATGAGGTATCCATCTTCCGCCTCTTCTTGCTTTTGCCGTCCCTCGGCATTGCAGCAACCGTGACCTTTAGAGGACATTTATAGTGGATTGCTCCGCGTAACCCAAGCAGTTAAGCCAAGATCATCCGTGCAGCAACATGCCCTATGTTACGGTTTAAAGAAATAGAAATAGAAAACGGATGAAAGACTCCCTAGCCCTCATAAACCTAACAGCGTCGGGGTCGAAAAAATCTAGAGTTAGTCAAGAGAGACTAATAGGAAAGATGAAAGAGGAGACTGGCAGAAAGCAAGTGAAAACTGCACAGACTCAACATGGGTTTCCTTGGAGCATCACTTACCTTGCAGCATAGGTGCTACCCCTATGACCCTGTAGGTCCGCAGATCCTTATTCAAAATATTCACGATCATCTCACCAATACAAAGTGTTTTCCATCCGCGGCTCAGGGGACGCGCTCTCCAGAGGTCAGGGTCCTCCGTGATGACGTAAGAAATAAAATTCATATTTTTCTTTATAAATCGAAACCAATACAATATAGAAAAATCAATCATTTTTGTAGATCGCTGGTCTGTAATGAGTTAACTATGACTGAATGATTAAGGGTACTTACATTTTAATGAACACTTTGATAGAACATTTTGATAGAAATATGTAATAAAGTGTTAAGGTGAACTAGATGAAGAAGTCTGGCTGAAAGATGTAGGGCAGCGTGAATGAGAACTGATAGAAACAAAATGAATAAAGTTTCTATTGCACGTCAGCCTTCCGTAGTTCCACTTTTCTTCATGCTTGATAATGAAGCTGGTTTTCTGAAAGTGTTTGTCTCATTCCTCAACATTTGAATGGGTACTGAAAAATAATTCAACTACTCACCACTCCTTTTTCAAGACAGATGGCCTTTTCATTTTCCGATAAATCAACAGCTTATGAGTCTTAATCGATTCATTGCAATTACTTTCACTATTCTGGTGAATTTTCTCGATGTATATCGTGGGTAGAAAATGAAAGTAACATTATACCATATTATTAATTATTTCGTGTATTATGGCAACATTCAGACTATGCGACCTCTTCTACCTAGTCACGATTTCGACGAATGAATTTGAAAAGAGATATTAGGCATTCAGTGATAGTAAGGATAAATGATGCATTTTTAGTGAGCGATAATTTAGTGGCCCCGTGTAGATTAATCGATATCTATAGCACATTGTTTTTTGGTTGATCTACTTGGTTTAATGGGTGTTTCTATTATATATTTTATGCGATAGTGGTGGTCTAATGGTAGCGCCTTCCCTTTCACAATACAGCTGAGCGCTAAAGAATGGGTTCAAGGTTTGCCAAACTAGGTGAGGTTTTCGGCTGGGGTTTGCCTAACCTACTCCAGCCAAATGTCGGTTCGGTACCATTATTTCCCTGGAACCCATCATCTCTTCTTCCCAATTCCCTTACCCAAGTCACGGTTAGGTGGAAGAGCGAGCCAAATAGCCCGAAAAACTATGTTCATTTCCCCAGCCACCCACCCCCAAAAGCAAATCAAAAAAAGAATTATACATGAATTTTGAACAATTATGTACAATAAACTTGAATTTTGTACAAATCGCGGTCATTAGTTATTAACAACCGTAAAGGGGGGTCTGGGGAAATATGCCCTCCAATACGAATTCAAAAATCGTATTCATTTAATTTTGTCAATTTTGTACAATAATTGAAAATGTTGTTAAACTATTGTTTATAAAAAATAATGACGAAAATGTCGACAGTCCCATATACACATTGTATAATATATTATAAATTACTACAGAATTCTTGTCTTAATTCCGTTTTTCATGTGGTTAATGAATAAACATACACTGTGAAAATATCCAAATACCGTGTTAAAACGCGAGTTTCATAGAGGTCTGGCTGAAATTAAGATTTAACTAGAAGAATTCTCTCTTAGACTACAAAACAAAATATTAATTTAAAATATATAAGAAAACGTTTCCTGACATTTTTATGTTTTCATGCGTAAAGTCTACGACAAATGATGATACGCCACTTAGCTTACAATGCTTCGTTTTCGAGGACATTGGTGATCGAAGGAAAACACTCTGCTTTAATTTCGTAAGTCGAAATCCGTATATCAACCGTAAAACTCCCTTTTAGAAGTGTTTCAGTTTGAATGACAAAGATCATGTATTCGTCTCTGACCCGTGCTATACTTATTTAAATGCGCTTGTATAATGACAGATGAATCAGTCCAAGTTGGTAGAGTTATATTATATGTAAATATCAATTTTTACTATGATCAAACATTTTCAAAAGCAATCGTCACAGATGGTTGGTCACTCAGTAACAAGGAACCACAGCGAAGGGATTTTTGCAAGACCTCACTTCTGAAGCTAATTATTTGTTGGCATAAAGCTGTACATGAAAATAGAGGTGATTAGTTAAATTAGCAAATTATTTTGTCAAACTTTCATATCAAATAAATCAACGTTCGAAAAAGAATTTAACAACAGTTGTTTGTAAAAGTGAAAAATGAAAGAAAGTAGTATAGATGAAAATGCAAAATATGTTTTTTAGGCAGTTGCCAATAAGTATGTTTATTAAGCTGGAGTATCTACTCTATACGCCAAGTCAAGACCTACATAATAATTTGTAGCTAATTGGTGGCCCAAGAAAAAAATTTTATCCCTCATTCCGTTTTCAAGAAACAGTGAATACTTCAGCTTAAGACGTAAGCTGAAGTATCCTCATTTATATACTCCAGCCATTTGGAACCAATAGAGTTATCGAATTTTGTTTGCAGAATAATTTATTGCTAATATGTTGCTGATATTTTACGCAACAACGAAATTGGTCGTTTCTTTGTTTTGCGAGAAGAAGGTGATAGTTCAAAGAAGGTGATAGAGAAGAGATCTTATGTCAGGAACCAATTGATACATTGAAATACTGTTTGGTGAATTATTTGTTCCCTGTATATTACATACACAAACTTTTTGTGTGCGGCCTGTATACACTATGCATGAGGAAATTGCATTACCAGAAATTGATTTAGCTATACAAACTTCAAATGTTTTATGTATGATAGAAAAAATAATATGATTTAATTAAAAGTTATCTGACATTAAAATACAGATGAATAATGGGTTTAGCCAGGGGAGTATAGCTCTTCTATAAATCGAAAATTTGAACCTATCTAGGACATAGTAGTGTCTATGTAGGTTACAATCATTTTTCCCGTTCTCTTTTTTTAAATTATCACTACATTACAACCCGCACATGAAACTGTCAGTTCCGGAGATTTACATATCTTACAATATACCAATTTCCTCTAGTATTATTGCGTAATTCTCCGAATATGGTGACTATCTTCAATTTTTTCAAATCTCTCCTGTTTTCTACAAGTCTTGTCTTCTCTTCAAATGTTCAAATGTTCCACATCCTCTCGTTTATTTGTATTCGGACACATATAATTTTGGAATAATTTATTTTTAGCAAAATAGATGTTGAAATTACCATGAGAAGTTAGGAACTCCATTGTTATATTTGTTGATGAGAAACATTTCCTGCTTTTTATTCGCATTTGACATTAGATTTATAAATGAACTTTCCATATAATACTCTATCTCTATATCTGCCAACAGTGTAGTAACTTTACTTTAATTTTGTTTTCCAAATTTTCATTTCCGTGTATATACTTTAAGAGTCGAAGTTAATGATTTTTCCTCGTCTAATATTGTACCGTAATTTAGCTCTTATTATTTCCAAATTCGCAGGCATAACCTCCATCAGTATCTGAACAACATGTGTAGAAACTGCTTTGCAACATCCCCTCTACGTGAATATTATAAAATTGCTTGAGAAAAGTTTCGCGAGATAAAATTTCTCATTAAATTTTTTGATATCTGGAGCAAAATTTCATTATTATATTTATGATATTTTATTTCTTATGTATCTTCTTCCCTTTCTTCATACCTAAGTTTTATTACCAGAATATCACTTCTCTTCATTTTAATTTATTTGTTTTTATTCATTCAGAACGCAAGTTCAAAGATTGTTAGAAATATGGTAATTCATATTTTCCTCTTTAATTTGTCTTTCTAACATTCTTTCTATTTTTCGTAGCTTCGCAAATTTCCTGCAAAGTTGGTCACTTACCATGAGGAGGTACATACAGTAGGTATTAACATTTTTCTTACTGTTTAAATGGATTTGATTTTTCTCTTTCGCTATAATCAATCTAACTCTTTGAATTTTTAAATTGTGGGCTTTTTTGTATCTTATATTATGTGTTTATAATGATGCCCTGGATTATCTATATCAATGTTAGCCCACTACCGGAGATGCCTTCTCATCTCACAACTCTACCCTCACTAATCTCTTGTATTGCAACGGCCCCCCGCAGCATCTCCGAAGATGTTCGGTGTCCGATGAATATACATGGCAGCCCAGCCCTGGCTGACACAGGTGTAGTCGCTTTAATGAGTAATTAAGACTCGTTGCATTAATTACTGGTGAGTGAATAACGCATTCACGTGATTGCGTTCATGTGGCGAGTAGTGCGTTTAACCAGAGCAGTGCCTTGCTCGAGGTTTGAAAGCTCGTGTAGGGAGTGGAGAGGCGTTGAATCCTTGTCTGAAGTGCTCGCGTCCTCTAGATAATGACGTGGGTCTGGCACTGAATAGGTGCGAGAATGAATGGGTGTTACTGGGAAACAAGAACTCGATCAAGCATATTTTTCTGACTTAGGCCCAATTTCACCAAATGTAGAATAATCGCGATTTCCTTAAACGTGATTAGGTAAATGGAATCGCGATTACATTTTATGCGTTTCACCAAGCAAAACTAATCGTCGATTAAGTTGCTCAATGTTTCTGAAGAATCTCTGGGTTGGTAGTAGTTTTACGGTGCATTATGGGTAATTTGAAGACAAATGACGGGAGGAAAACGCATCATGTTGCTCACTACCGCCACCTAAGGACACCATAGGCAGCAGCGGGCCTCCCTCGTGCCACTGAACATAACCTATAAACCGAGCTACGAGCAAACAAACAAAATGGACGCCATATTTCTCGCAGTTCTGAAGAAAATCGCGATTTGCGCTGGTAATCGAAGGGTCCCCGAACGTTTAAGCGTTAATCGCGATTTTCTCGTAAATCGAAGTTGGTGGAACGCGCATTTTGATAATCACAATTTACTGCACAGAAAATCTCGTTTAAGACATTAAACGAACTTGGTGAAATTGGGCCTTAGAATATTCCAAGGTATTATCATTGTGAAAATTGTCTATAGGGTGAAATTGATAGAAATGTGTTTTGGCTCATGCCTAAAAGTTGGTTTTTAATATTTGGTCTGTTTGTACTTCTGTCTATCGGTTTATCTGTGCACAGATATAAATCTCCAAATAAACGCATATATAAATATTAATGTACCTTATTTACAGCAATATCAGCCAGTTCTCGATGAACGGTGAATTTTTATAACTCAAATCTGAAAGGCATACTATACTAACATCAAAGTACATTCTGGAGAATTTCCTAATAACTCCAATTATTTCTTTATATTTAGTACTGAAAGTGTAATTATTTGAAATAATATTCATTAATTGAAGTATACTGTAATATATCAAAGAAACATTCATTTTCAATTACAATTAACTTGAAATATAAATTTCAAGATTGTTAATACATCATACTTGCTACTCTATTCTTTTTAAAGTCAATATGGTACCTAAAAATTGGGAAAAAGATATTTCTGAACAGTTCCGCATAAAAAAATTATTAATGGAAACGTTTAGTCGCGAAATGAATTTTAGAAGACAAGAGGATTCATTATTTTGAAATCAATACATTTCTTTACAATTTTGTTAACTTCTAATATTTCCAATGTTTCATATTTATTCAACATATGTTGATACCATGTGATTGGTTATTTATTCACATGTTACTTAATACTTAAGACTGTTGGTAATCAGATACGGTTGTGGACGAATTTGATAAAATGATATATTAAATTATAATATTCTCTTTATTGGTAAATTGAGTGGAGGAAAGATCGAAAATATTTCTTTTCTCATCATTTTATAAAAGTCTTTTTCTCAGCAGTAATGAATTATAATTCAAGAAGAGATTTTTCTCCAGGTCAATATTTCATACCACACATGTCACACGTGTCTTAAAATGGTCTTGTATAGACAGAACCAGATTTCCTCCACATTATCTCAGTATTAAAACTGTCAAAGTGTCAGATTGACATATTGTATGTCAGCACTAGAAATCGTGGCCACAAAAACCTGTTACTACAGCGCGCCAAACACGCGTGCAACATGTCTTTTACAATACGACAATACGATTCATGTTTTAAATCTATCACAATTTAAAAATCTATTTCAATACACGTTTTAAAAATACACAAAATTGGTACTATGTTTAATAAACATATAATCTTAAATTTTTAAAAACCATTCCAATAAAATTAGAAGTGTTGAAAGTACCTACATCCTACGTTGAGTCGTAGCCTACTTTTATTATTACATCGTAAATTCTAATTGAATAGCTGGTGAACTCTGGTATTTTAAAAACATACTTGTTGTTGAAGAAATTGATTATGTACTGCAGTCTACCCTGATATTAATATATAATACCCTGTCGATAAAATATAAATTGCAAATTATTTTAGTAACCTTATGAATCAAACTACGAAACATGCTCTCGTGTAATCCTTATTATTAGGCATAATGGTAATGGTATCTCCTGTATACATGGACCCATTAATTTGTATGGGCGATTTACTTTGTCAAAGTAGATAGATCTTATTCTTCAATAAAAAACGCACACCAAATTAATTATTCATCTATATATTCTCTTAGCCTCAAAATATGCGGTCGTGTTAATATCGACGCGATAATAAATTAATAGGGGCCTTTTCTTCGGCAAATGAATAACGGCGTCAATATCGTAAAACGCTATTTCGTTACCCTGGTAGTTCCCGCATTTGACCGCGGGGGCAACGCAGAAGCATTGGATGCAACGGGTCGTGCTGATTTGAAGAGGCCACCTCGGCGCGTCTCGCCCCTTCCATAACATTTCCATCTTAATAGAATTTATACCTGAGTGATGGTCCAACAGGCCCTTGGAAAAGGGAGAGAAGAAAAAGGCGGACACAGTAAGTACATATTTTCAACTCATTATCTTTAATAACAACATTAGCATGCATATGGCCCTGCGTAAGAAATACTGTTCAATAACTATGTAGGTATCTGCATAAATCTATGCATTTTTAACAAGTCCAGCGACACCTTCCTCCGCAATGGAAATGAGGAAAATCGAAAGCGCGTGAAGGATTAGGGCGAGGCGGCGACATAGCACAAAACATGGCCGATGTATTTCGCCTCAATGAGTGCAATAATAGCAAGTAGTCGCAATGCATTTTCATATTCACTTGATAGGTTCTGTACTAAAGGAGACATTGTTTTTCAAATGCCATTCCTTTTTATCAACTCCTAAGACGTTTTTGTTAAGTATAAGAAAGAATTTGTCACACTACCTCTAAATTTAGCATTATTTGATTAATGTATCTGATTTTGTTATTTAACCATCCATTGAATATGCTATTGAAATTATTTCAGTAGTATTTATATAATTCCTCTTTCATCTTCTGAAATCCGCATCTACGATCTCTTCAGTCCTTTTAAATTCTTTGTCATTTTTCTTTGATAGAATGAAATGTCTTGCGACTCCTTCATTCCTCGCAGTATACTGATGTATACTGACACTAAGTATACTGCTGAACTAATATAGTTCGAAACGTTGGCACACGCATAAATAGTATTATTTCCACATATCTGATATCAAGAACTTTTTTCTGATATTATTCTAAGTATTGCAATATTATTACTTATTTTATCATAGCAGAACTTTTTAGCCAACTTTCAGATTATTTACATAATTTTTATAATCAGAATTCACATCTATAAATTATGGTAGTTTTATTCTTATCAATAATACCGATTTCATTGAATTTTTAAAAATATTAATTGTTGTTCAATGCCAAATGATATTCAAGGATCTTTTGAAACTTTAAAATCATTCATAGATATTTTTGAGCGATACAATATTCTTTGTTGTATATATTTTAAAAATATGGATATTTTATATTTGATTATGAATTGATTTCTGTAGAAACACGTCTTTGAAAATCATCGTTAGTATGCAATATATATATTTTTAAGTTATTTGTTCAAATTGTCTTTTTGTTTCATGTTAACCATGAAGCATTTAAATGATCCAACTCATCAAAACACAATCGGTTATTTTTACAATTGACAAAGCGTCTCTTCCACGAGTATGTCTTGTTTATGTCAACGAGAGAAATTTCTTGATGAGTTCTTCTGCTGAGACATTTCTCATCGAGTGGTAGTGAATAGATAAAAAAGTTACATGATATCGTAACAATTCATAAAATCATTGAGTAACCTCATACTTCTTATTTCTTTAACCAATATTATTTCTTTTATTATCTTATTTACGGTTCTAAAACCTATCTTTTGTAAAAGCATATTGAAAGATATGCTGTTATTGAATACTTACGCAAATGATTGTCCTAGTAAATATAGAACAACGTAAGTCTAACAAAGCTCCGTGTTTTTTGTACAACTGGTAGCTCTTCGAAATACTAAGAAGGAAAGGAACGACGAAACAGAGTAATAAATTATTCTTCGTGCATCGAAATCTTAAAGAGCTAATATGGGAGAGAGGATCACATGGCTAGTTCTCGAAATTTCTCTTAACCATCTGTCCAATTAGAGTTTCGTGTTTGTTTTAATTATTTTAGAACCCCTATTCGTTGATCCAGCATTCCGTGGGAAACAGATAATAAGAAATATTGAATTTTTACAGAAAGAAGCGTCTGACAGCCATTGAGATATTGAAGCATTGTTATTTATATACATTTGACCTGATCTATTAAGTTAGAAGAAAGATAACTACACTAAATTATCGGATAGAAACCAAATAATTCACTGTTAAGTTTTTTCCCTACGTTATAATACCCAAGAAATTACAATCTTTTGATTATTTATAGTAAATCGTTGGTTAGTACGGGAAACAATCCATCTGACCTCATTAATTAAGTTTGAAATATTCTTTTTATAGTAAAGAATAATAAGAAATTTATGAAATATTAATATAGGATTATCTCGAACGATTCTTTATATATTGATACATTACTACATACATTGCTACTACTGATACATTAAATATTCTAATACCAGCAGGATGAATCACATTTGTTTGGACATACATTATATTAGTAGAAATATACAATAGTATGGATGAATGAACATATTTTAAATTAACATGTTTTGCATTACATTTTCAATTTAATTGCATTGCAAACTTATCTGTTCTTGGCACATCAAGAGCAGACGCCCATAAAACATCTACCAGTTTCATATATCAATCTGGGTCCTTTCACCGATCAAGGTGTCATTAGTTGCAAAATACGAAATTTTGCCCAGGCAATAAACAATAAATTTTTGAATAGAAAACTTTATCTTTGCCACCAAGATTGTGTTTGGTAGTAAATGAACCGAGTGAGTTCTTTTGTCTGTGTATCTCTGTTTCTTGCTAAGTCTTCCATTTCTTTAGTTTAACTGATCAGCAAAGAAATAAAATCGATACTCACCCGGTGATGATTCTATTAGTTCCCTTAACAGACGAGCAATCAATACCCTATTTTGAAGGATAGTTTATTGTTTAATATTCCATAACAATCACAATATTCCGTTATGAAACTGTCAATAAGCAGCTCAGTAAAACTTGGTTTAAAAATATATGTAACTTTGACAGGTTTATTCACGAGTTATGAGAGTGCTTCAAGTCCGTCGTTCTCAATCTCCTTTAGTCCTCGACTCTCCTACACAGAACTGCCACCAAGGACGTGATGTAGAAGCCTCTTAATGCATTAAGAATCTTTACATTACGAAGAGAAGCACTAAGTGAGAAACTGCTTAATAAAACAAATTTCACTTTCAAGCGGTCGAAGGCTCCTACTCGCCAACCGGATTAATTACGTCAAATTGAAGTAAATGAGACAAGCATTAAATGTGGAACTGGTGTTTACAAGCAGCAGGATCTCAACGACCTGCTTTCAAAAGCAGAAGTCGAAGCCAAGAGGCCGTAATTATAGACCTAAATTTAGTTATTTTCGAAATGTAATTATTGGCTCCATGATCTGGACGAGTGAGACGAGGGAAATTTTAATCTTCAAAATTGTAATTCAATTCACGCGGGAACGCATTGCGAGGTCTCGATTTAATAAAGATTTTAATGATAAGATTCGTGAAGAATGATTATATGCTTCGTTTATTATCGGGTGCGTTCGGAAAGAGTCGCGAGTAATTATGGCGTATCACGGAGCCGGGAAAGGGAGCGCGTTGAAGGGGAAGGTCCTTTACCACTCTTCGCTACTTGACTCAATGGTGGCGACCAAATTCCTCGAGTTTTCATCGCTTGTGATACTCTCGAGTGTAGGCAATTAATCTGCAAGAACACTCATCCTGACGGTGGATCTGCTTCATGTACGCTATGCATTAGTTCATGTACGATGGATATTCTACATAGTCTTTCTTTGAGAATACCAAGTAAACAAATTTTTACACCTTTTCTCCCAACATATTACAAAATTTGGTTTCTTCCGCTAGAAACTAAAATTGATAAATTATATTCATTATTTGTAAACTAAATATAAATGATAATAAACTTCTGAATTAAAATGAATAGCACTAACATAATTTTTAAAATGATAAATTAAGGAGTAATTCACCCATACGAACGTTTCTGTGTGTACGTGTACCTATTCGTTAAGAAGATATGTGTTACTTATAGTCGTGAAAATTATCAGGGTATTTAACCGCAGATCTCGTGCATTGATCGCTGGGAGATTGACGGATGCTCTTCATCTCAGTTTCTGACTCCTTTATGGTAATAGAGTGCAGTTCCGGAAAATAAACGGATGATGAGCTGTCAACACCCCCGCATTTCGTGCAAGAGTTTCCAGGTTCTATTCACGGTTCATTGCTATTTAGATGTGAACGCAAATTATACCCAGTTAGAATAGTTGTAAGCTTTTCTTAAGTCAATGAACGAAAATAAGAATTGCTTGCTTGCTTGGAAAGACCGATTTCATTTATAATTGTATTTTTAAAAACACCCTTTGAAGTCATCATTATTCAATTCCCAATCCGTAAACAATCAAATCCAATTAATCACGTAACGTTTACTTTGTGCTTGACCTTCGCTAAGTAATATGTTGAGTAGAGTATGGCATAGAGCCACACTTTCCAGTTTTTCGCATGTATGAAGCTTAAAAATGGTCGGAGTGCTCAAATAAAAAATATTACCTTTTCCTAGCACTTAATGGTTTCAAATTTTCGCAAATATTTTCTGACCATTTGCTCATCAGAAGAGGCAGAAATCCGAGCATTGGAGCAAAGATCCTCACTTCGTATCTTTGTCCCAGTATCGCGGATCTTTGAGCAATGAGAAAAAAAGGATTTTTACAACAGATTTATGCGTAACATACACAAAAAACCTTATTTGTACTATAAAGAAAACAGGACAGTTATCATAAAATAATTACTGTGACGTATTCAAAGCGTTGACAATGTAAAAGTTAATAACGATAACCGAACGAGGGGCGGCTGTGTATTGAAATAATTAATCTCAAATTTAGAGTTTTTTTTAATAGTTCTGATAAATAAACAATATTTTCCAAATAATCTATAGTTTGATAATAATACTTACCTGTGAAATAACAAATTTGTTGGTATTCTGTTAATATTAGAGAATTATTTTCATACTTATCTTAGGAGTGTGCTGAAATGTTAAATCCGTCTCTGACTTCAAAGGTCCTTGATAGGAATTGATGGGATGGTCCCTTGCTTCTGGAGAGTAAATTAGCTTTTTGTCGTCCACGTGGTCATACGCAGTTTGTTTCTGCTTTTTTGTCAATTTTATATTTGAAGTAAAAGATCAGGTAAAAGGCGGTAATTTCTTTTGCTCTTGTTATTTCTATGAAAAAAAAATGGGTTAGTTACTTATTTTACAACTTCAATACTGTCAATAAGTGTGATAAATCATTATAATTGTGATAAAATATTAATTAGAACAAGAAGAAAAAATAGGAAATGTTCCGCAGTTTTTGTCGTATACATAGGTTCTTCATAATGTGAATTAATAGTAAATAATTCTGTAGCACTGATTTGAAACGATAGAGAAAAAGAGAGAAAATTACAGCGAAAAGGGAACAGTCTGTATCGTGGGGCGAAGAATCGCATTGGTAAATTTGCCCCATTACTATGCGGAGATTTGCCAAATTACGCGGTGGGCGGATGAACCAACCATTCCCAATCATTTAATAATGCAAAAAACAAAATATGCATTATTCTAAATCTAAATCAACGTACTCAAGTACTGTGTGATTATATGACATGTTGAAAGAAAAGACATTATAGAAACGTAATAATAATTACACCAAATCAGCAGATAATAGACTTACCCTGATGTTCCTTGACTCTTTGGTGAAAACTGAAGAATTATATTAGATTGGAACTAAGAAGTAACTGCTCGTGAATAAGTAGCGTCAGTTAACTAGTTCATCTTTACTTGCAAACACCTCTACTAATTCATATGGAAGAATCGGATTCTGCGTCCCGCGTGGACCTTTACGCGGTATGTTTCTGACATTTATAATTTCTATAATGACTACAATAACACAATGTACAACAAATATCACGTCTACCACAAAGATATTTCATTTATTCCATTATCAGCGAAATTTATTTTACAGTACTAAATAATGTTCGAATACATATTATAGGATACTGGTGTAAGCTTTACGTCGGTTTTTGAATTCAAAATATTAGGAAGTTTTGTTTCTAAATATTTTGTTGAGTATACTGAAAGCTTTAAACTTATTTTTTCATAGTTAAATGAATCCCGGAACTCATCATGGATTACTCTCAAACATTTCTGAGCTACAAACACATGGGTGCATTGAAATAATTTTCTCCATTAAATATAATATATGATGAGTAATGTAGTTTAGCTTCGTTAGTTTTGTTGTTTTCGAGATCAAAAGAAAATAGAAAGAACAATGTTAGATATTTCGTGTTTTTCTGAAATTGTATTTCAAAACAATTTTAGTGATTCCAGTGTCACATAAATGAACTTAGTTGAAGACTTCCAATTGCCTCTTAATTTTTCAGACAATATCAAGGGGGAAAAAGGACTTCTTAATTTATTTCTTTGGATCATTCATTTGAGCAGAAATATTTTGAATTTAAAATTTAAAACTATTAATCTACTTCTTTATATAATAGTAAATTCAAAGAAGTACTTCTAACATCAAGATATGTATTTGATGAATTGACCTGAAGTTTTGAACAACACCTCTTCAAGATTGTCACCATTGCTATGCAAAGAATGGTTAATATTTGTGAAATATAAGAGTGACAAAAACAATAAAAGCTTGGCTTTCCAGTACATTTGGAACTCATAGTAACCATCTCTTACTCGCTCCTCTTGATAAATATCAATCTTACTGATACCTCCACTCGATACCAGTAGTGATGCGTGAGGCGACCAGGTTCTAGTCTCTCTAGGATCGGTAATCCACTACACGGATAACCACGGAAGTAATGGAGACTAAATAAATTAAAGTTATGAACACTGTTTACATTGAAATACGATGAAATGAAGAGAAAATCAAAAGACTTGGGGAAGGTTCATTAAAGTTTTATATAAAGTGTACTTTACTATTACCTGGATTACGCAGTTATCTACCGTGTACGCACATCCTCGAATACCATTATTAACTTCATATTATATCCATGAATTGTTATGGTTTTTTAGATTTTTTAAACAAAGAAATAAAAATTTGCGGGAAAATAACGTCATCCAACTCACAACTTAAAACATGATAAATGAGTATATGCTATAACAAAATACACAAACAATGGCACTCATATAAATGAAATGGAAATACAAGAAACGTACATTGACATGACATCCATGATACATAACCTCTTGCAAAGCCGAGTAAAATAAACTAGTAAATCAGAATAATTGGATAACTAATGAATATTTACTCCTTAATTGATAGAGACATATCTGTGTTAAATTTCTAATAAAAATTAACGTTCCCAAATTAAAATCTAAAGTTATAGCATATTCTTTTCAATAGCACAAAAATTGTGAGTAATTAAGACTTGATTTTTTCTCTGAAAATAAATATATACCACTAGTTCAGATTATATTGTGTAATATTGTCATCACTCATCTTCATATCAATTCTGAGCAAAAATGAAATGGATTCACATAAACGTATACCAAAATATTTCCTTAAAATAAAAAAGCTATATTTAACTCTTAAATTAACGGAGTCTTACAACACTTTGCAAACAGTTCTATAAATCATCTTCATTTTATACTGAAAGTAGTCCTTCAATAATTCGAAACCTAGAAACCAAAACCTTCAATAATTCTTTCAAATCCTCTCGTTCCTTGTGGCTACAACTCTTCGACAAACGATTCACTCAACTCCTTGGACATCGAAGACGTGGTGGTAGATAACTCAATTACTCTAGCATCGCGGGGAGGCAAGGGGCGGCGCAGCAGATGGACGGGCAGACGACTCACGGACTCCGGCGCAGGCTCCGACCAGGCCCGCGAAGGCGCCCATGGAGCTACAAATAACATTGCAGGTAGATATCGACCTGTGGTTCACGACCTGCGCGGCGCGTTTGGGACTCCCTCCCGATGGAGGGTTCTGATTGTTTCGAGTGTTCCTCCGGCGTATTTTCAATTAGAGGAAACAAAACGTTGACTTCCCCTCTCAACCCTTCCTGCGCCTCCACTGCGTTCACCTTCCTCCGTTAGCCGCTCCGCGACATTTACTACCTTGTTATGATAATGGCGAAAAGCCAATTTAGTGCGAGCGGTCGCGCGGACTGTTTACAAATGCGTCATATTTTAGCTTTTTGTGGCGCGAGACCCTGCTCCTCCACCGCCACCGCCGTCGTCTCCACAGCAATCAGTACCTGTACCTTCGCCATCACCACTGTGTTTATACTAACACTACCACCAAAACTGTTGTTACCATTACTGGGACATCTGCATCCCCACTTCTAAAATCAATCCCATTGCCACAACTATCATCTCTACTCCTTGCTCTAACTTCCTCCATCATTGTCCTCAACTCATCACCTCTTTCTCTATACTTCACGAGTCCTCGGGGCCGTTCCCTTCAGGACTGAAGTCCAGAAAACAGATTTTCATAACGAGACAAATGAATTTATCGCGAGGGTTTGTTTACAGCTAGAGTGGGTGGAGCTTTGTTAGCTGATGGCGGGAATGCAGGTTTGGTGCCTTGCAGCTCTCTGGCTTTGTTTCATTTGTCATCAGTTCTGCTCCCGCGCCGTTTTTTTCTTCTTCAAGACTTTGATATTAAAGCTCATTTGTACAGCATTATTTTCCACTATCAAACTCATTACTTATTTAAGAAAGTTCGCCTATTTTATTATGATAAATAGTATTGGAATATAAGTAAAGGAGTATGTCAGAAATAGTCAGCTTTGGAAAAAATTATTAGTGTTCATTTAGAGATCCCTTCACGGATGAACCAGTCAAAGAATAATGAAACTTTTCACTTTTAAAAACATTTCGATAGGTCTTGAAAAACGTTATATTGTAAGTTGAGATTAAAACATTATATATATATTATAAATTATAAGACCTTAATCTCGATAGGTAACGTTTGTAATAATTGGTTTCTTTTATAGACAAAGAAGAGTTCTATTTTCATTCGACTCTGTGAGTTACATTTGTGATCCTTCTGAATAATTTCACCTTTTAAGAATAACAAGCATAGGAAATGTTACATGCTTGAATGTGCTAACACGAATATTTATTTCATTAACGGCACTATCAAATGAGTTAAATTGTGTAGTAGGAAACAATATCTTACACTTCAATAATAAAAAATCGGAGTATGTTTCAAAGTCCAAATTGCAGATTTTATTTTACGAAGATCCGTGAAAGTATGTAATTGTTTAGAGAGTTATGGAACAAATATTGTAGACACATTTTCTCGGTATGGAATCGAACCCAATACAATATATTGCAAAAGTTACAATAATATAAGTTTATATTCCCACTTTCCACCGCGCATTAAATGCATTGAACGTGTCTGGGAGCATGGAAAACTTCGTGTTGGTCACTATTTCAGAAACATTGTTCTATTCCTCACCGCAACAAATGTTTCCAGAGATTATTCCACAGTGCGGGTCCAACTACCAAAACATGGAGGGTCGATAGGTTTTCTAAAGACTGATTTTCAGCCTTTAATCAAAATTATCAAATTAAATGATATGATAATTTTACGTCGAGAAAACAAAACTCGATCCACAACGGGTACTTAAGAAAAACACAATGCTATGTTGTTGGTATTCATTTAAACATCACAATGCTATGACTTCACAATTCAGACTTCACAATGCTATGTTGTTGGTATCCTAAGACATGTCCATCATGGAAAGAATCTCGTGTATCTATAGTCGTTCGTTTGCGTTACTATTATAGAAGCACACTCTCTTTTCATAATCTCGATACCCTCATTTGTTTCAGATTCTTATTCGTTTCCCTTTCTTTTTATCGTCTCATCGTGCTTAACATTCGTTGTAGATAAAGCACAAGAAACTCACGCTTGATACCAGTCCTTTGTTGCTTATTCAGAATTTTCACAATATCGCCTTTTCCTCAATTCTGACTTTTATCCGCATTTGTTACCCAGCAAGATGCATCCGCTTATCCTATCCCCGCTTTCCTCTCGTATGTTCGCTGTGGGGGTCCGATCTTGTAGCGGCAGTGGGGCTCTTTGGCTGGAATCGGTGGCCGGGGCGGATCCGCTCCCGCTACATAATGCTAAATTGTTAACTTCATTAGTAAAACATGCAATTACCAACATAAATTTTAATTAGAATCTTAACAAGCAATTAAGCTAAGGATGCTGAGCCGGGGCCAGTCTTTGTGCAGCTACAATCGGATGCGGTACGGCCGTGAGATGATTTATGGCCTTGCTGCCGCTCGCCACCGCCCTCACCCGGCGCCTACCTTCCTGCGAACCACACGCCCACTAGCACCCAATGCCCACCAAATATTTACTTCTTCCAATGGTTCTTACACTACTAGCGAAGGGATTGTTCTTAGATTTGGGGAGTTTAAATGTAGTTCAAATAAGTTTGTTTTTCGAGAAAACGTTGAATTGTCCTGTCCTTTTATGATAATAGTATGAGAAAATGGAAGTAACAAAAAAAATATAATTTGTAGAACACAAGACACGAAACAATCCCTCAGTTAGAATACAAATAAAATTAGCATACTTATACAATTAATATCCCTACTATTCTAAACATCGTTATAACTAGAAGAGACCACACCTCCCGTATAAAAACATCACAAAGAATCGTACTCGCGCATTCTTTACGAGTTTTCTGTGAGGTGGATATTCTTTTAGTGTGAAATGCCAATAAAACGATGATTTGAGTTCTACTTTTGTTCAGTTCCAATCCTTATTCCAATTCTACATTCAATATAAGACCTTACAAATCGCGTTGGCCCGCACCGAGTACGGGATGAGGTTCAAGGGGCGCTACTAGACTAATTACTATCAATTAAGGCTGGAAGACGGATAGCGCGCGCGTAGGGGGCCTTGGAAGAGAGCTCTCGGCTCGCGCACCGCGGGGGGCTAACGGACGTGAAACGGTGAGAGAGAGAAGGGGAAAATCGACTATGGTGAAGATAGAGAAAGATTGATTGGGTTTGGGAAGTCACCGTTGTGGATAATTATTATGAGAAGTGCTCTTAATGTACTAGTTGATTTGCAGTTAGTGATATAAAATAAATGACTAAATAAAAAATAGATATAAGATTTTTCTTTTAATTCTAAATAATCATTCAATAAAATTCATAGTGATAGTAAAAGAAGTAAATGGGGTCATTATCTTCAGCGAATTTATTGATTTTACATCTCGTAGAATTTACTTTCTGCGCTTTTCTTTGTCAATCAAATTCTTTGGGGATAAACAAGCTCTTCCGCATCAAATTAAAACATGTCTCGTATGGACAGGTTTTTGTGAAGATAAAAAGTACGTTTAAATCAACTCGTAAGTACCAGGTAATGCGATTGAACGAAATATTCAAGAAATAGTAGATATTTGTATTTTTGTACTCAGCCCCAACGGTGACTCAAGTGGTAGTGTTGTTGCTCATCACCAAGATTCCCGAGTTCTATTCCCGATAGGGCCAGAAATTTTGTAGCTTTTCACATTAATGTTCCAGTTCATATAGCTGTGACTACTGAAAAGCAAACCTTCCTTCCTCTATCCAGCTCCTCCTAATATCAATAACTCTATTTCTAACCCCTCCACGTGGGCCAAGTTGTTGGTAAACCCAGCTACTAACAATGGCCTACCACCCAACTCCTATCGCTCCGTGTAGATACGCTTCAATAGCACGCTACATTTCCTATAAACAAATACAATAAAAAAAATAGATTGAATGAAATAGATTCAAGAAATAGTAGATATTTGTATTTTTGTGATCATGAGTCTACCAACAAATTTATTTGTGTGGTACACTTTCGAGTACAAAGTTCTTTCTGCTTTTACATCAAATCAAAACCATTATCACATGCAAAAGACTTATTTGCATAATCACCACAACTGTTGTGAATTTGTGGCGCTACACTCACCACCTTTGAACAGACTGAACAACATTCACTTAAATCTTTCCCAATTGCTGTTTCTCTGAATGTCCTTTCTAAACCTTTAATTCAAACTGTTGTACAAGTTTTTATTGAAAAGTTTGCATAAATATAAAGCTCTTCATCCAATTGGAATTTTCAATTTATAAAAAAAAAAAAAAATGGAAAAATAGCAACGACAGAAATTCCATATGGATCTACATATTTTAGGTTCATTAACATTATCCCTTGCGCTACCAAAAACTGGTATATTCAAGGCTATTTTAACGTTTTTGACACCGTCACCAAAATCTCCATTTCAGTGACTATTAAAGACATAATTTGACCGTAAAAACCGTATTTTATTAAAATGGTAAAAGAACTGTTATTTAGTATCTTAAAATACAACTCCAATTTCATTTTCTTAATTATCTTAAATACAGCATGCAAACACTGGTGTATGGCTGGAATTTGAGGGTCTCTAAAAAGACTCTCACCCCGCGCTTTTTTATATGAAAGTACGCTACTGCTATGTTATCAATATCAACACAAAATCATCAATTTCGCTCTCCGTCAAATCATATGTCCTTTTCGGTCAATAACAAGACTACATAATCTCCCCCCATCACCTTCCCAAGTCTTCGCCCTCAAACTCCCTGTCTTTAACACAGCCGCCAAAGACTCCATCGCCCAACGGGTCATCAACTAATGTAAATTATCAACCACTACGCGCAATAGCAGCGATGAATAATTGCGTCCACTTTATGTAAGAGTGTCTCTCATTAACATGAGCACTTGTATTAAAAGAACCAACAACGAGACATCGTCTTCGAGCGATGCCGATATTTCACTCCAAGAGAATGGTTTAAAAAAGAACAATCGTCCTGAAGAATAGTTGCGGCAAAAGGCGAGATAGAGTCATGAACAATTAATGGTTTGTAGTGTGGCGTGGGTTTTGTTCCTAGCTTCAGGCTTTCGATTATTGTGGTAGCGCTTTATGGCAAAGACAGGATTTCAATCAAGTCGCTTGAACCACAAAGAAGAAGCAATCAATGCGATACCTTCACCTCACGTCTGAGGCGTTTTATACTTTTAATTGTGTGGTGCACCAGATCAGGTACATGATTTTCTTACGACGTTGTATCAATTTAAAACGTCCCGTTCTCCTTCATGAGGAAGTAATTTTTGCTGATACCAATAGGAGTAATTTAAATATTGTGAAATCCTGAAATGGGCTACGTGAAATACCTCTACTTTCTCCGCAATGAAGAAGAATTTTGAGCTGTTTAGAATAATTTTGACAATTCAACTCAGCTACTCACACTCGAATTAATAATATCCGTAGGTTTCAAACCCCACAGATAAATTTCAATTAAAACAGGAACCTGTTTCAGACGATAAAGTAAAATTATATTTATTTTCAAACTAAATGTTGACTTAATGTCACGTTACTGAAAGTCTCCTTACTGAGATTCTGATAGTCCTTGTAATGCCATGAACATTGCAGTATATTATAGCAATGACTTAAGACTTATCAGAGCATCAAACTATGTGAAACAGTTAGTAATGTTAACTTCCCAAATAACTAGTCTACATCGAAAGTGAAAGTGATGGAATGTTAAGAAGAAAAATAATTTTAAGTGTAGCATGNGAACCTTGCTGAAAAAACAATAACTCATTGTGCACTCGATAAGTATTTCGTAAGTTCCCTTAGAAAACACGAGTTTTTAGTACCGTAATGAATAATATTTTGACGTAAACGTTTTAAAAATGTTCTATTGTTTTTAGTAAGGTGCAATATAAAGACAGAGTATCTCCTCTTAACACTAATTAACCGACCGACCTTGTGACTCGAATATGTTCGAGAAGATTTCGTTCTGTATTCCATTCGTTATTTTAATGTCACTCAACCACATCATATCCAAGCAGCCTCATACCTTCGTGTAATACTCACTTTGAAAGCAAGATCCCACGGTCGTAAACAGTGGCGGATCTATGGGGGGAGGGCTGAGGGGGCTATAGTCCCTTCCATTGAACCTGAAATCTTAACAGACAAAATTGAAGTTGAAAAATGTAACTTGCTTACGGTCTAGATCCGCCACTGGTCGTAAACACTCGTCATCGCTTTCAGTGTCACCATCACCACCTGTCTCGCTATAAATTTGCAGAGACAAAGAGAAATCATAATATTTTTTTCTTCTATCATATGGTGTAAAACAAGGGCTGGCGGTATAGAGAACTCTTTCTGTGACGATGAATTGGAAAAAGTTAAATGTTGGTGCCTCCGAGGAAAGTAGGGGCAGCGTGACACTTAAACACGACCGCTGTTCCATGCGTCTTCGTCTCATTGCAAATGGCTACGTGTTGCCGCCTCTGCTCGATGGCTAGCTTCTCGAAGGAGAATTTCTCTTGCCGCGGAGCGTTCTCGTGCCCTTCCTAGTAACTTGTAACCCCCACGCTTCTCACCTTTTCCAAGAGGTCGTCAATATACATCTCTACAAATTCTTTAAGCACCAAAACAGGAAAAGGATAAATACCTCACTAATCTTTAATGAATTTCAGGGCTCGCTAGATGTATTAAATTGTACAATGAAGCAAAAAAATAACTTTCCAGAAAATCAAGAAAAAAACTTGAAAGAGTGAACAAATTTTTTTGAAGAAACCTATGTATTTTTCAATGTTTTGAAACAAAATATATGAGATGTCATGTATGAATAGCATATACCTATCACAGTTGATAGCTAAAGGCTACGGGAAATTTATTAGTTTTCTTTATTTCACTTTTCAGCACAGAATTTTTTCATTCTATGACTACAGAAATAATATATTAATGCCTAACTAAATACAAAATTATCATCTTAGTACTTTTGCGTCATATTTCGACCTGTCAGTGCATTGTCTGTAGTGTGAATGTTATAGTTTCAAATCTTTTATACACTATAGATTTGCTATGATCACGTCTACGTATATACTATCACCTTTTTTAATACTTTTTCCCCTGGGTAAATCAGGAAGTCGGCACGATTTTTGAAAAAAAATTGACTCTGCGCAAGGCAACGTTTCGTATTTTTATTTATTAAGAAATCTTGTTTATATTTCATTGTTATTTTTAAGTCTTTTCTTAAATTTTTATTTTAATTCATTTTTTTACCTTAAAAAGGGCAATCGCGAATCCTCAGAATCACCTGTTTACTCTCTTTTTCGAATTTCATTCACACTTCAGATTAATCCGTTATTCTCTCTCTCCTACATTCCATTTTTCATCTTTTCTGTCGATCAAAAGGTAACTTCCCAGCCTTTACAACCCACACAAGCATGTTGGTTGCATCCCGACAGTCTCCAGACCACGATCTCTGACATAGTTCTTTCCTCCCACTCGCACTCTTATTCCTCTCCCCATCCCAAAGCGACGCGACACTCATGCACGCTCAGAAGCGCCGCGGCGCGCCTGGACGCGGCGTGTATCGATCGCAGCTAATTGACTCTCGAAGCCGGACAAAGGCGAGCGATTAATGGGCGGCTAAGCGGCGAATTGCCCGTCGGAGCCCTTCCTCCTCCGTCCAACGCCCACGCCTCGTAGCCGCCGTCGCCGCCGGTGTTCGTTAGCGCAGCGTTCGCTCGCTTGCTCGCGCTCGCTCCAGCTGTAAATCAGTGCAGAGGAGACGCTGCGAGGAGGGGTAGCAGGGATGTGAAGGAAGAGGAAAGAAAAGGAGATATGAGAAGACTAAAACAAGAGGTGCACGATTCTTCAAACACGATTTGTAAATATGATTATAAACAATTTATCAAAGTAGTTTAATTTTTATTTGTGTTCTTAGAGGTACTAGAATACTGAAATTAATTTGTATAAAAATTGAGTGTGAGATAGTTCAAAAGCATCAGAAAACGGAATATGCTACATGGATGTGAGTGCCCTAGGATTGGATGTAAGATTCAAATTTAGAGGAAGGAAAGGATTTCTCCAAATCTTTTGATATGAGATCCCAACCGTATAGTTCTTGCAAAATTAAGATTTGGATGTCACATCCAAAGGTTTGAAGAAATCCTTTCCTTCCACTTCGTTTGGATCTCATATCCCAACCTGTCTCCTCAGATTGGAGAAAGGGAATGAGTAGAACGTCGGATGAAAGACATAAAGGGAGAGAAATGCCTCGTTGGTAGACATCAATAGCTGTCAGGTGGGGAGTGAGGAGACAAAAAAGATAAATAGTTGATCGTAATTTTCAAAGGAAGCGATACGGCGAGAGGTTGAAGCGAAAGGTGGCGTGAGCATGAGCCGTCGGTGGAACACAATGCTTAGAAAACGCGCACGAAAACTACATCAACGTCAACTTATTTTCTCCTCTGGTGAGTGCAATTTCAATAAATTTCGTTGCTTTTAATAAAATTACGAAGTGTTTCTGCTTGTTTGTAGCAATAAAGAATATGAGTCGGGTAAATGAGAACATAATTAAAACGAAAAGGTGATGTGGGAGAATGTATCATCTATTATGTCCGGCTTATAAATAGTCACTGCGACTAGTCATTAAAAAGTACAACTGAATGGAAGAACCAATATTCGTAACTAAAGGGAAGTTTTGAATTAAAGTACAATGTACATTCTTCCTCCAGTTAATTGACTTTTCCTCTTAATTTTTACTTAAGACGTCAGAAGAAGAAATAATAAGTTCAAAGTCAAAGATTGACTGCGTGTGATAGACTTCATTGCATGATACCGAAGATCCACCAGGAGGCTTGACGAGCGAGAAAAGTTTAGAATAAAACAGGGATAATTTTCTAGTAGTAATAAGAAAGCAAAGTTGAAGTCATTCCCTATTAAATTGTATGAATTCTTCAGATAATTTTATTCAAGCAATTTCTCTTTATGAAAAACGTTCCTCTTGAATACGTACCCGAAACTTTTTTGTGGCGGTTTTTCAGTCTATCACCATTATATGATTAAACTATGAAAGTTTACGATTTCTCATAGACAAAGAACTATAATTCACTCACAGTGCTTCTGACACGACGAACATCAAAATCCTGACAGAAACGTTGCGAGTGAAATATAGTTACGTGTCTTTAAAGGGTCATAAAAATTTACAATTTAACAACATCAAATCAATTAGTTAGGCCACAACTTTTTCCAAAACAAAAGTTCCGAACAAATTAATTTTTTTACCTTCAAAAAATTTCGAAACTTTTATAAAAACTGAAATTGAAAAAATATTCAGGTACGCCAGGCAATACTTGATCATTTGTCCTAGATTTTTAGAGCTATTCGTTTCTCCACAAGGGTGGTGTAAGATAACAAAAAGAAGATAGTATCAATTCTTTCTTCAAGTCTTTCTATTGACTGAATATTCCCTAATATATAAAAACGAATGCAGTATGTGCAAAAAATGTTGTTTTTTGGGGGGCATTTACCTACACTGTTCGTGCAAACTTGTCACTGTAAAAGTTCTTTAAAAAGTGCTCAATATTTTTTTTAATTCTCAGGAGGTAACTGGAGATTGTGTGTTTTTAATAAGTGTTCAATATTTTAATTCTCAGGAGGTAACTGGAGATTGTGAGTTTTTGCATTAAATATATATACATTCACTATAAGTATCATATACAAGTGATAAAATATTATTAAAGAACGTTCTCAATCAAATACTTAAATACAATTATCCCGTCACTCTCACGCGAATAGGGATGAACAGACACAAAATATCGGCATACAGGATACAAGATGACATCTTAAATTTACGTGATATTATTTTATCCCAAAAATTCTCTTTTTTGCAGTATGTGAGTTATCGTCTGTATCTATTTTTGTAGCATGAATACATCGAATCCTAGTCGCTTAACTGTCTATTGCAGAGTAGGTAAACATAATTCGCAAATGATTTTATTTTTGGATACACGATCAAAACAAATATCATAAAATGATTTTAGGATGGGAGTTTATCAAGTAATGTAAAACTCTTTTTTCTCAAAGCAGGATGGTTTTATTCAGGATTTAAATACACCGTATTGTTTCGCATTTCTTTGGTTATAAAACTCCATTTTCAACGCAATCTTCGTTCAATTCTATGGTCTGACGCCACCGTAATGTGAGAGACTGTACGCCGTTATTCTACCACTCTAGTAGCACGATTCTGAACCATGTTCTTGCTGCATCAATAACTTCCCCATCATTGCCGTACTGCTTCCCGTGGAGTCCATCCTTTAGAGGGCCAAAGAGATGGAAGTCAGAAGGTGCGAGATCCGGGCTATAGGGTGGTTGAGGAAGAACTGTCCACCGAAGTTTTGAGATCTCCCGGGTACGACTTGTGAGTGGACTTGTCGTGAAAAAGAAGTGCATTTGCGAACCTAAAGGACGCAAACCTTTGAATACGCTAAAGTTGTATACAAGTGTGTCAGCGCCAAGAGAGATGTCAAGATGAGCACTGAGTTGTTCGATTGTTATTCGTCGATCATCTCGAATATGAGTGTCCTCACGTTCCAACATTACAGGAGACAGCTGTAATGTTGCGTGCAATGTGATCTGCGCGTGAGAGATAAGACAGGTTTCTTTCTCCTTGTTCTGTCGATGACAGACGGTTCGCCCAACGACACGCCGTGCTTTTCTCCTATTTCACGTGTCCGTAGACATTTTGTAAACGCCTGTGAGTATTTTGTGATGGTCTGGTTGTCTACCGAAATAAATTCAATGATTCCTCTTGGAACGCATTTGAGTTGCAGACGCCATTTTGAAGGTTGGTTATAGCACTGCCGTCTAACGAGAGTTGATGAAAATATGCGAGATGACGCGGGAATGTTTAAGGATGTCCCAAGCAAAATTCCAATTTATTTTATCTAAATTGGCTGAGAAGACAAATGTGTTGCATTACTTATTGAACGCCCCTCAAAATTATAAATGGATAATTGGATGAAAAATATGAATCTTTATGTATATTGGTTCTTAATTACGGACTTCTTAAGAGCAAAAATAAAGTGGACTTAAAATTGTAATTTTGGTAACTACTGAGATTTGAACAATAAATACTAAGTATTTTTCAGCATGAAATGTAAGCAGGAAAGTAGCAACAAAAATTAATGTGTCTTGATTTTGAGAGGAAAATGAAACGTGTCTTGATTTTTAGCGTAATGCTGTCTGTACCTTTCTCAGAATCTGATTTCGTCTTATCGTAGTAACAATTATGTTAAAATTACCTTCTTTAACTTGCATATTTTAATTTCGTTACTTCTGAACCCCCTTACTCACGCACCTCATCGTTTCTCCGTCGTCTCTTGGTTCCTCCATCTCGCTGTCATCTCCCCTCCCCCCTATCTACCGCCCACTCTACAGACATTCGTTCGCTCCGTGTCCGTGCGGCTTCGCTCCCGACTCGCACCCGCGCCCCGCACTAAATCATTCTCCGCTGTCTCTCTCTTTACTTTGCGCCGATTTTTGTTAGGATTTTACGGCCTTATAGATTGTAAATCTCTTTATTTCCAAGCGCCTTTCTCTCCGGTCTATATAACACTTGGAACTTATGAGTTCTCAGGTAATAAGCGCAGGGTGCCGTCCCGCTCATCATAGAGAAAGAGGGACAAGAACGTAACTGAAGAGAGGAAGAAGACGAAGAGGTTGGATTCCTGGATCAAGTTGGGCTCTTCATGCCCTTGCCAATACGAAAGGTATTACACAGTATTATATATGAAAATTCCATTATTTTAATAACAAATTCTATGTTTAAAGATTGGTTGACTTTTGAAAAATTTACATTCTTTAATAAATTTCCTCTTAAACTTATTTCAACCATTACCATTACTCTTCTCACTTAATTTTGGGTGTTTATTAGCTTTAAGGTGGGTGTATTTTGCACTCACCGCGATAATTGGCGTTGTATTTGATGTACACAAATCGCGTTTTGTTAATTCGTGGATATAAATATAAGAGTCAGTCGATTAAACTATTTCAGTCAAACTTAAATATAGTGTTAATATCGAACATAATCACGAGAAGCGTTAGAAGTTATATATAAAATAATGCCATTGGACTTATACATTGCTAAATTACAATTTCGAAGGAAAATAGAAGAGGAAAAATAAATATAACAGGGCAAGAAACAGAAGAAAAAAAACAATGGAAAGGAATGATAGCAAAACAAATAATGCAGGTGTGGCAAATTCGATGAGAAAAACATCAAAAGGACGACTAACCAACAAATTTATTCCAAATGTGCAATTTTCCTACATAAATAGAAAATGCTTCAAGCTTAATCCATATGTAATTGAGTACATAACAGGACATGGAAGTTTCAATAGTTTCCTAGTAGCGAGAGGAAGAATCAGACTATATGTGTCGATAGAAAGAAGAAACACACAAACATCAGCGGGACTGCAAGTGGTATGGCGAGGAACATCAGAATATATAAGAGAAATGAAGAAACATGGAGTTACAGGAACACAAAATGAGAACACAAGAATAAACACTAATGAGAAATATGAGGTTTTTAGAGAACATGTAACAAAATTAGGAATAATACGTGACACATTAAAAAGAGAAATTACTCGGTGTAGTAGATGAGTAGGAAACAGAAATTTGGGAAACCAATAGCAAAGAGACATGACAATGAATTCAAATAAGATAAAGAATAGATAAAATTATGAGCCTTGTAATGACCAGGTTAAAGAAAAGGCGGTTTAGAAGACTCTAGGCCAAAATAAATTGAAAAAAAAATAAATGTTGTTGCAAATTTTATTAGTTTAATTCCCATAATATTGTAACTTCTCATTCAATTCTGCACGCACTGTATTGTCAATCCCGTGTAACGAAAAAATCAAAACACAACGAGGCATAAACTAAAGGAGAGCATTAAGAATTTTACTTAAAAATTAATGTATATTTTAGTCGGTTGAACATAAGGGTTTTTTAGAGATACCATTTCCGTATCACAAGTGAATATTCTTTTGATTTACATGCACGAAACCTAGTTACAATATGCACTGTGACAGTAAAACAAACCAATCACATCCGACTCCTACAGTGAGGTATGATGTTTCTATATTAAATTCATAAAATTTTGATAAAAATAAATATCACACCGAAAAATGTCCAATTCTTAGTTTTTTTTTTGTTTTGTCGGTGAAACTGACGGCCGTAACATAATGGTACCGTAGAAGATACCTACGTGTTGCATGTTTTCATATTTCATAGAATTGTTTTGGCCCATCACTTAAATTTTAGTTCCAGAATTTAAGGGGTGGGGTAGATCGGGGTCGTTTGGAAAAGTATACTAAGTATATTTATTGCAATAGTTTAAAATTTGGCTGGCTGTTCACCCGTGGACGTAGTGTAGCGTCGTCAAAACAGCGCTCAAACATTCGCTACGAAAAAATTATATTTTATTAACAAAGGAGTCAGTCAGATTAACGAGAGCTGAAAAATGAACAATTTCCAGGAATAGTGTAGATCACCGTGCGCGACAATGAAGGGATGTGGACAACATCGGGAACTATGTGGTGTCGTGTGCATCGTTTGTGTTAAATAGAGGTGCTTCAGTAGCCTAGGGAGCAGACGCGCAGGAGAGATTTTCAGACGGGGAGGTTGTGTCGGACACCGAACCAGAGGCGGGCGTAGAGAAGTTGCGAGTTGCAACGGGCTGAGTAATGTGTAATGTTTCAGAGCCGTCAGCACTGGGAGGTATTTCATATATACTTTCCACGTTGAATATTTCTGTAAATGTTATGCAAATAAATTATGTAAATATTTGTACATAATATTCGTAATTATCTTTCTGAATTTCTGTTGGGAAACTCAGTGGTGGCAGCATTCTGAAAGTAGTCAGTTGTGTAGCGGTGAACTACTAGTCGCTACCATTACCGCAAGTGACGTCGGACGGGATTGAAGTTTTCATTGAGTAATTATCTCGGACAAACTCACTGTGGTATTAACTGGTAGAAAAGCGATAGGATCGCGGACGTCACAGAATTAATTGGTGGAAAAGCGGTGGGATCGCAAGTCGAGAAACCGGGATCGTAGAAACCGTGTTTTCCGCTAGTATCGACGGCAACGAACCGGAGTAGACCGCAAGCCGACGGAACCGGACCAGAGCTACTACGGCGCAGCAGGACGGTACGAGACAGCAAAGGATCTGATGGAAGCAGATACGGTTCAAGCTGGAGAAGAAAAACGAGTCTGTATCTACACTACGGAGTGGAAACGAGGAAGTTGGTAGCTACGTCTGGAGGTTGAGACAATCGGAAGGACGCCGGGGGCAGCGAAGCATATACGAAGTCTTCGTGCGGTGAGTACTCCACTCGTTTGGATACCAAAGCATACCTTTGCAACATTGAATAAAAGCAGGCAGACGGAAAGTTGAGCAGGGCATGTTCTAATTCAGTGTTGTGTATTTCTGTATCAGGGATTTTGGAGATATTTCGTATTGTTTTTCTGCATCAGTTTTCGTGCGTATTTCAGTATCAGTAATTTGGGGAATATTTCATCTTGTGTTTCTGTATTTGCGCAGTATGTTGCCAGAGGAAGCACGTCAAACAATTATGACGAGGTGAAAGCACTTCTGCTTTCAAAATTCAAGTTAAGTCGCAAAAAATTTCGGATAATGTTTTATAGGGAACAAAAGAGGGCCGACGAACGATGGGAAGACCTAGCTTATCGGATGCGAACATATTTCTCTGAGTGGGTGGACGGGATGCAAGTGTCCGAATTTGAGCAATTGAAAAACGTCATTATAGCGGACAAGTTGAAAAGACGCGTGCCCACACAGGTGAAAGAACACTTCATTGATAAATGTGCTCAGATCGTGAACCCAAGGGAACTCGCGAGCTTGCTAGATAGTCATGAGTTATTGATGTCAGACGGATGAAAACCTCAGTTCACATCTAGTAATAAAAGCGCGAATCAATTTGAAAAATTGAAAGAAAAATGTGTTTTCGAGAAAAAACGTAAATTCTAAAAACCACATCTGAGATGGATAAAACATGCGAGTTTGAAACGAAATATGTTAAGCGTTGTTACCTATGTAATTCGACCGAACATTTGAGATATCAATGCCAAGCCTATGAACTTCGTGGCAATCTCGGAAGGGGAGAGGACGAATCCATTCGTTTGGATAGACGAAGTTAATGGAAAGCAGACAAAGTTTAGCGAGATTCAGGAGCTTTCATCGATCTACTGGGGACCAAATTTATCTCTGAGGATATGTACACTGGTGAATTTGTCTGGGTGCAATTTGTAGATTTAGAGTGGCATTGTTTACCGCTCGCAAATGTGCTTTTAAAGTTGCGAGATGAAAAGGGGAGGGAGGTGCAAGTGGCAACACAAGCCGCTGTCGTGGTTCAGAAGGTGGACCTTGGACACTACCTCTTGTGCAACACAACGGCTAGTAAAGATAGCAGGGTGTGAGGGGGTCAGTATTGGGCCGGTGGCGGAAGTGCAATTGATAGTCAAGTACAGTAAGGTCAGGGAGGCGGAGCGGTGCGCGGCGAGTGACGAAACTTCTGGGTAGGGGGAAGCACGCGACAGTGGTGAGTGTACATCGTTGCGCGATGCGCTTACACTGCCAACGGGCAATTACCCTTTCGCCGAACACGTGAAGATTCCCGTGGAAGCGTTCGCAAAAGAACTAAAAGCGTGTCCGTGGCTAGAGAAAATTTGGAAACAACTTCCAAAAAACAGAAAGTGTTCTGTAGAACCCACAGGTTATGAAAAAACATAAATTAGGCGAGAACCGGAAATTATAGTAACTCTCGAAAAATATACGGAACATATATTAGAGATTAGCCATGTCACTTAGGTGTCACGAAGACTAAAGACTGAATTTGTTTTTTTTACGTGGCTCAATTGTTATGCCGACATAGAGGCATACGTGCGTCCGTGTGCCACCTGTCAACGTTTGGGGCACGAGAATGATGTTAAGAAAGCTCCGTTAAAAGTCGTACCGTAGATCGAAAAAGTATTTACGAACATAAATAACGATAACGTAGGTGCCATATCCGTTAGTGAAAACGGTAATCGATATTTGTTAACGGCTATCTGCGAAGTCTCAAGATACCCGGAGGTCATTCCTATATCGAATGTGACGACTGACAACGTGGTTAAATCATTGTTAGAATTATTTTGTAAGGTTTTTCTCGGATCGTTCAGAGCGATCAAGGCCGGTATTTAACAAGCAACCTCACCAGTCTCTATTTAGAGAATTTCGGTATTAAGTTTCTCAGTCTATCACCCACAGTCGAATAAGGTGGAGAGATTCCACAGGACGTTAAAGAGGATGTTGTCCGCAGCGTGCGTGGACTCTGCAGAAGGGTGGGAGGAACGATTACCGACGATTACCGGCGTTGTTTACTACACGGAACATGGTTAACGAGAGCACACGCTTTTCGCCCACTGAACTCGTTTTCGGTAAACTACTCCGAACGCCCGAGAAGCTGTTATATGAGAATTTTTTTGAAAAAGAAAACCCGAAATTGATTTCTGTTCTCGAATACGCATTTGACTTGCAGAATCGGTTGCGAAGGTGCGCAGATCTGGCAACAGATAGCGCCACGGAGCAGAGTCTGAGACGGAAGGCTTGGTATGACAAACACGTTCAACCACACAATCTGAAACCTGGAGATCTAGTTTTGATCTTAAACATGAAAAAGGGGAAGTTTGACTCGAATGATTAGGGCCAGGAGAGGTGTTGAAGATTTCCAACCATAACTACATAGTGCAGTTATTCGACCTCATTGAGAGGAAACAAGTGTTTCACGTCAACATGTTGAAAAGCTACGTGGAAAGACCGGAGAAAACCGTCGCTTATCTTTAGGAAGGGGTGGAAGACTCTGATCCCCCGCCTAGAGTGCCGACGGCCGATGACGAAGCCGCTTTCGGCAACATAATGAAACAATGCGAGGGTAACTCAGAGTTTTCAGAAGAGCAGCGCGCGGAAATAGGCGCGTTTCTGCGTGAGAATAAAGAAGTGTTTCCTTTGCAGCCGGGTTTTTGCGCCGAGATGGTGCGTGACATCAAGTTGAAGGATGCAACACCCATCTGGTCAGAACCTTGTCGTATTTCACCGAGGCAAGAAAATCTCGTCAAAAAGGAGATTAAAAAAATGTTACCGCGCGTGCATCGCTGGGCGCTACTACTCCAAGAGTTTGAATTTTCAATGGAGTACCGCGTCTGAAATAAACATATCAACGCGGATTTTCTGAGTAGATACCCGTTGAAGGCCATTGTTTACTTTAGAGAAATGAAATGTTTTGTATATTGTTGTATATTCCAGTGTTTTCTTTATGTATGTTTGTGATAATTATTAGTTCTCATAGGAAGAAGAAAATAATTTATGAGAGTTATTTAAAATAATGTTATTTGTGTGTAATATTTTGTGTAAGGGTTTACTGTGAATTTTTAAATAAATATTTTTGTCTCTGATAGGATGGTTTTATGAAGGTATTTAACTAATAATTTGTGTGTATATTTTGGTAAAGGGTTACTATAAATTTAAATAAATATTTGTGTGTTATGTGTGATTGATAAAATTGTCATACCTGGTTTCGTTTCGATGAAAAGGGGGTGCGTACCCTTTATTTTGTGCTGTGTTGGGTTGTGTGTCGCAGCGGGTGAAGTGAAACCAGTTATCCCTAACCTGAGTTATCCTTCGCATGGACGAATCCGTCCAGAGGATTCAATCCCTGCGAATGACTTGGAGAATGGGGGTAACTGTAGTATCGTCAAAACAGCGCTTAAACATTCGCTGGAACAAAATTATATTTTATTAACAATGGATTTTGTGAGGCTTTAAGACTCACCAACGATAAGGTCGTTAGAGTCTTTGCAGGTGGGGAAAAATGCAGTTTCGCACCATAGAGAAGAGCTGTAAAGACTCTTCCCCGTGTGTGGGACTCGCCGAATATCTCGACCATACTGACAAAAAACCCTTCTAAATTCCTTCAACAAATATCTAAATACAAAGATGAAAGAAAAGGAAACAATTGCTGAACACATTATATCGTAAAAGGAAAAAATCTTAAAATTATCATTTTCAAATTACGGAAAGGTAGGATAAAAGGAAAGATGAAAGGGAAGAGGAAAGAAGAATGCAAATTTAAACCCTCCCGATAACTTGTCGGAGGAGCCCCGATCTACTCATAAAATTCAATAGTTCATTAACATCATCCGTTTCATTTCCGAGAATTGTTGGTAAATCTGCAAGCAGACCAATTTGTCTCCGTATTCTCGTGTATTTTCTGCAACCAGTTAGTAGGTGACACAGTCAGAGAAGAGCTACACTCCTCACAAATGGGTTCATCATCAAGTAGCAAAAGATACCGATGAGTGAGAGAACAATGTACTATGCGCAGGCGGGCTAGCAAGATCTCGTCGCGTCTGGCTGACCTAGAGGAACTGCTCATGACTTAACAGAGGATTTGATAAGTCGGAGCTTATTTCCTTCAACAGCCAACCACTCATTGTTCCATTCACTCAGAATCCTTGTCTTAATGGAATTTAGGAGATCCCTTTTTGGAATGGTGAAGAAATCGACACTATTCTTGTGTCTTGCCGCTTCTGCGGAAACGTCTGTGTCATCATTTCCTCTGATTCCCACGTGTCCGCAAATCCAGCAAAATATTATGTTCTTTCCATCATTTTGTAGCGAGAAAAGCATATCATGGATGTTCTGGATCAACTTACCAGCTGGGTACATAGCCTGGATTGCTTGAAGGGCACTTAGAGAATCAGAGCAATTCAGGAAATTTGATCTGCGGAAGCACTTTTTGATCGCAGTTTCAGAACCATCAGCTCTGGGAGTTTGAATGGAGGTATTTCATATATACTTTCCACGTTGCATATTTCTGTAAATATTATGCAAACAAATTATGTAAATATTGCTACATAATATTCGTAATAATCTTTCTGAGTTTCTGTTGGGAAACTCAGTGGTGGCAGCATTCCGAAAGTAATCAGTTGTGTAGCAGTAAATTACTAGTCGCTACCATTACAGCAAGTGACGTCGGACGGGATTGAAGTTTTCATTGAGTAATTATCTCGGACAAACTCACTGTGGTATTAACTGGTAGAAAAGCTGTGGGATCGAGGACATCACAATAGGTAATACGAAATCTCGGTCACTCAAGGGACGGAAGGCTGAATGTTCCCTTTTGAGAATTATATCCTTAGAATGCTCATAATTGATTTGTGTCAATTGTTTCATGAGTTGATGTAATTTCTTGTTTCTCGTATACTCAATGGCTTAACTTTTGTCTCGATATCTCGTTTAGACTAGACACGTGGAAATTTCCCAATGATAAAATTCGTGAAATTTTTAGAAAAAAGTGGGAATTATCATGGTGTAAAATACGAAAATCTAAGAAGGGTAGTGGAGGTGGTTACTTTTTTGCAATGAGTCCTAAAAATGCGAACTTTGTTTTTTTATGATTTTTTTATCTAATGATAAGGATATTGATCCTAGACCAAAAAAGGTAATTCAATAAGTTATAGATCTCAAATATCCCTATGAAATGAGACGTTGTAGGTCCCGAAGAAAGGAAATAGTGTGGATTGCACCAACTGGCGGGGAATTACGCTTCTACCTGTAGTGAGTAAAATTATAAATATAATAATTCTAGAATAATAAAAAATGCAATAGAAAATACTATAAAATAACTATAATTTGTTTTCTTGCAATCATTATTACTAAGACCAACTCTGTTTTGTTTTTGTAATTTTGAAAGGAAACCCTCATAATAGTAAATACATCAATATTCCGATGGACACAACTTTAATTGGGTAAATTCTCCTATTTAATTAGTTGCTGAGATGCGTTTCATTATTTATCCCCCATATCTACATGGAGCGATACGAGGTAGGAGTTGGGTGTTGGCCTATTGTTAGCAGGTGAGCCGATTAACTAGGTTTACCAACAATTTGACCCACGTAGAGGGGTTAGTAGGAGTAGTTAGTAATAGTTAGAGTTATTAATACTACGAGCAGTATTAATAAGAGCTGATAGAATAAGGAGAGTTCGCTTTTCAATAGTCTCAACTGGGACATTCATGTGAAAAGCTACAAATTTTTCTGGCCCCACCAGGAATTGAACCCAGAATGCCTTGGTGAGGAGCAAGAACGCTATCACCTCAGCCACCGGAAGGTTTCAACATATATGGACATACTGGTCAGAAAATATGGGGGGGGGCATAGAAAGATGGCAGAGATAGGCAGATGGGTAGCGGTCGAATGTTGTAAACCAATACTGTCAACTTCTTTTCATATCTCTTTATTTCAGTGAAAAACTATTTTTCTTTTTTTCTTTTTTTTTGTTATCGTACAAAATATGTTACGAGGTACAATTAGCGACGCACTTACTTCGTCTCGCCATAAATTATATGTTTTCAGATATATGAATGTGAAAGATGTTTCAAGATAACTCCAAATGCTTTCTAGAGACTCCCCTGACGTTAGGTTCAGTGTTTGCTGCTTCACGCTAGACCACATTGTGTTGAGGTGTAAAAATTTCCGAAAATTGAGTGTGAATATCACACGTTTTAAGGTATAAACTCGTGTGTACTTGTGAAAGATGGCTAATCTTGTGATTACATACTCAAATAAGTCATCTCAAGAAGTCGTGCAGAAAGAATCACCCATCTTCGTAAACCGCATCTAACCTAAGGGGAAAAAAGGGGGGTGGTTTTGAAATGAATAAATAAATTAACTTTATTGTTAAAAAAGCAGTTGCAAACTGCATATGACCACGTGGGTGGCAATAAACTAAGTTACTCTCCGGAAACAAGCAAGGGACCGATTAAAATCAATGTTGTGAAACTGCTCAGGGGGGTGTTGTTATACTACTCAGTGTTTCTCCACCGCTATAAGTAACCCACTACAAGCCATCCTTTCAAACAAAACACCCCATTCCAAATTTTGGTTTTAAACGAATAAATTATTATTATTATCATTATTGGGGCTTTAGAGCGCGCCAACATCTAGGCCATTAGAACCCTTAAATGAATAAAGAGTTCGAACAACGTCAAAGAGCAATTCATTTGATGACAACAATTTTTTTTCATACATTTTGGTTCCATCGCCTAATTATTTATTTGTATGGGGTGTCCACCTCCTCCCCTCCCAGAGGAGTTGCGTGGAGGGATTTGCATGTCTCAGGACAGCTTTCCCTAAATGACTTTAAAATTGATTGTTCTTATCCAAAACAGAAAAAATCTCTGACTCTCCCTCAACTTCAACCCTATGTAAATATGATACTGGTGGGAGTGGCATCGCGCCACCCTCACCAGAAGAAAGATACACCTTTATCATCATCAGAACTCATCGGGCAAAGCGGTTCTTTTAACAAAAATAAATTATAGGAATTCATGTACGAGAGTGTATATTTGATCCCACAATTCGTGCAACCTGAGTTCTCCTGGTTGTTTATGCAACTACACACTCTAAGAGGGCGAATACAATTTATCATCTCTTAAGCAGTTTCAGAGCACACCAAGGGTCTCGTAGCTCGGAAATGGTGCTTCTGAAACCTGCCGTCAGGGTAGTCTCTGGTAAACATACCTTGAAGCAAAATTCCACATTGATACCTCACAAAACATGGAATGAAGTGCTAATTTTGCCTAGAAGTTTATGTGCCTACACGGAATGTTTCCAATAAATGGCTTGCGCCTTTCGAAATGTCAATAATTTAGTAGAACAACAAATGTCCACAATTCCAGTACAAGTGCTTCTTTACTTTCTTCCTTTATGAGTCAAAAACATATTTGTCTCTAAAATCTTAAATGAAATTATAGAACAATAAGATAATACGCCAAATAATCTTAAATCAAATCTTAAATGAAAATCTTAAATGGAATTACGTTACAATAAACAAGAAAATATGCCAAATAATGTGAATAAGCCAATTGTGCGAAATCGTATAAGTTTTAGATTGAATCAAAAGATGCTCTAGGTTTCAAATATCAGAATTCATAATTTTTAATTATTAGAAGTCTTTCTTCGTAATATTGTCTCTTTTGTGAAAGTTGTATACCATGCTCTAATGGAAAAAATTAACTCCTCCCTTCGACTTTCGACCTTGAATCATTCTGAATACGGAAACATTTTTATAGAACTAGAAAAGAAGAAAACTAAATTTCTTGGGACGCTCGAAAATACTTCCATTATATCGACATTGTTAAACAATGACAAGGTACAACAAATAACTCCACATAAGGAGTGAAATATAAATTTAATTTATGTAATTAATGTTCTCTACAAGTATCAGCATCATAAATTACCGCATACTCCTGTTGTGTTGATAATTAACTTTACTTTGACGAAGTGAACCTCGTGAGTTGTCAATGGGTGAAAACATCTGGACAGAGCTACTTCTCCATTATTTTAGGTTGTGAAAGGTAATAAATCGACTATTGAAGTAATCCCTAAAAATTAATAGCCTTCACTATTACTCGCGAATTTATTTGAGAAGAACGTGCCGCTTTGCGAATAATTAATGCTGCATACTGAAGACTAATTTATGGAAATTTATCGCAAATTCGTTTTAAGAATTAATACAGACTGATAAATAAAAATCAATAGACATAAATTGATATCGCAAATGTTCATTCAGAATAAAAAATAATTAAATTGTTAAATTATTTTCCTGAACATAAATTTTTAAAAAATTGAAAGTTGCCTATTCTTATAAGTTTTGTCAAGAAAACTAATTTTAACTGCGTTAAATGATTATTTCAATTAGTTTTAACAAAATTTATTTTTTCATCTTAAACTTCATCTTGTAATAACCTTTATGTAATAAACTACTGATTAAAGGAATGAATTCAACCATCTGTTTTAATGTCACAAAAGGATTTATTAAACTCAATAGTGGTGTAATTTCTTAGTATATAATACGCATATTGCAACTTGCAAGCTGAGAAGTTAATTTTTAATTGCTTTCATGTAATATAGGGATATAGAACATAGCATGATAAATTCTGATTAAGCCAAAGTAATGAACGAAGACAACTTAGATAAAATCGAATTATTATGTGGTATATTAAAATTAATATTAAAATAAAATCAGTTGAAATAATTTTAAATAATCTACGCAACCACAAGTTCAAGAGATTTTGTGACGCTTCTCTGAGAATTGTATGGGTAGGACCTATTTTTCCGAGAGGTGGGAATTGGAACGCCGAAAGAATAAGAACAATTTAATGTTTTACAAACTTCATAGATGAAATATGAAAATGAGAACACATTGTTGCACGAGAGTTGGATATTTTTGAGAAATCTTTTTAAAATAGTGTACAAAGGGTTGATTGACCATATTAAAATAATATTTTTACGCGTAAGAGTGTAGAGATAACTTCATACGTTTATCAGATGACCTAAATGATTTAATTTCACTGCAAAGAAGAGATCAGTACAAGTTGGTGAGAACGTAAATTCATAATTCTGGGCTGGTGTGTTTTTGTTTCATGATTTTGTCGGTACTTGTTAACTTTCTATCCGATATTTTTTTCATTAATATGTGGATGCTAAATCGGATATAACACCAGAGAGGTTTGGAAAAAATGTTTCAATATATTTGACAAAATATTTCAATATATTTCAATAGTTAGATATTATCTTCAATTTGCAGTAAGAATGAATGTTGATAAGTACTCCTTTCCTTATAAATTTTTTAATGTGTTGAAAGGGAAACTTACCAGAGGAAGGCCAAATCATAATCGTTGGTCGCGTAACCCTAACTAAAGACAAACAAAACTTTTTCATCTATAACCATCCCTCAAACTAATTAAGAATTATCTTGTGGCCGCGTGGCATAGGTCGACTCAAAAGAAGCAAAAGCCCCAGATTCAGCATACTGTTCTCCATTTATAATGACGAGCAAATTGGAAAGGCTCAGTTTTTGTGAACCGTAAACTTTCATTGTGGAATGGGCTAAATGACGGGGAGACGATCGAAGTACGCCCCATTAAGTTGCGATCTCGCTACGCAGACCAGCTTCGAGCTGCCACATTCCATTGCAGACTGTGCTGCTAGGTAAATGGCCAAGGACAGGAGAAGGAGGATTATTTATCTCAGAAGATTCCTTTACAGCGTGTATCATTCATTTCATTTCTCGGATTGAAACATTTTTCAAATCGTGCTAAGTTCATAAAGAAAGTGATAGGTGGCTCCAAACATTATCTTGGATTGGTCCCGAAAGAGTGCGCTCTGAGTGGAAGTGTGGGTTTTGCTTTTTCTTTGTGTCTAATTTTACACCACTTTTGTAGATTTTATAGACAAGTTTTGGAAGGTTAAAATATTCATTACTGAAGACGTGAAGTAATAATGGTATACAATTGGTCGATCATTTTCGACCAATTGTCGATCAATTATTGATAAAAAGGAGTATGCTCCATAGCAAAGCGATTGCCCACTTAACAATTATTTTATAATTTCTAAGATATTTTTAAACACTTTATGAATATTGCATACTGTCTTCATCTGGTGGCATGTGTAAATTGATATTTCAAAATAATGCTACAATTCTCTCAAATATTGTTCATGTGGGTAAACAATTTCATGGCACCGAAGGTTAGTCAATAGTGAGTGTGTTTCCAAAGTAAATTTACCCATGTTTCCATATAAAATTATGATGGTAATCGCTTTTCTGTGCAGGTGATAAAAACGGGAAATTTGAAGAATAATGGTGAAAATTTTTGAAAATTGATTTGAATGATTTGAAAATTTATATTGACAGAATAAGAGCGATAAGACAATTAACACCGTCCACTATATAAAGATGTCTGCAAGTAGGAATTAAACGGAAGCAGAACTCCAGAGTCCTTGAACCTTAACCTTCTGTGCTCATCTTGGTCCCTTTTCTAAAGCTCGCCACTGCCCTCTGTAATCAGTCACTTGTATGTCCTGCACGTTCACAGCGAACCTCTGCGTTATTTATATTAATGCTATCTGATTATGGCACTAACACTTTAGACGCGCATTTGCATAATGTAATAAGACGAAACCTCAAACAAATTCACAGACGATGAGTTATGACTATAAATTGCCCATCATCTTGTCCCGCGCTGATAAAGGCAAGCGGGAAAGACATGGCTTGCTTCGCTTTATAATGCCACCCGCTTGCGTCGAGGTATCGAGTTAATTACCATGGATTTATGGCTCATAACGGTTACCGATAGGGAACCTCGGGGCAAGTAATTGCTATCGGAGAAGTCCGTGCTCTTTCAAAGCTTATATAATCACCGGCGATTCCCAATTGATGTCGTGATTCTATTATGAGGTTTCATAGAGAAAAAAATCTTCCCTGCCCCTCTCCCATCACTTTGTGCTTCTCGTTATTCTTCACATTCCTTGAGGAATTGATTGAAGCGCTGCTGGTTGGCTGGACTAACGCGCTCTAGTAGCGGATGTTTAATTAACCGCGCCGGTGTTAAACGCTTTCTGATAGATGTTTATTAATTATCTCCCGGTTACTGCGATCAAGGAGTGCATAGCCCTCCAGGCACGTCCGGCAGTCGATGTGGACTACGATGTGCCTAGAGTAGTGTAGAGAAAATTATTTCTTCTTATTTATTTATCATATATTATAAAACTACTGCTTGTGTCGTGATATAAAAGAGCTGCCTTGTAAATGTTTGAAATGTGGTTAGGTTAGGTAACGTTTTAATGGTTAAATATTTCACTTTGAATCTTTTTCATTTAATAATACTTCAATTAATTATGGATTTTACGAGATCAGATGAATCTTATGACGATGCTAAATATCTAACATTACTTTTTCAATGAGCAATTCATATAAAATATTTAATTTAATTTGCAAATCATATGCGTTGTATTTGAACATTTTTGACTAATCGCATTTGTAGCATCATCTGCTGGTTTCAAAAAAATCGTCGAACTACTTTCTGTGACACCTACGTTTCAGTGATCGTCGATATATTATTCATTTTTTGTATTTACCATCTCTTAATAATATCATTATACTTTTCAGTTTCTTCTCGTATGCTATACAGGAAGAATGACAGTACTAACCAAACATCAATTTAAAAAATTCAAATACCACCAAAATGTAGTCCTTTTAGAACTACATACTCATGAGTATTAACTATAGTTACTGGTTCTTAAATTCCAAACTTTTTTAAATAATCGGCGTGCAGGATGTAAAGATATTAAATAAAAAAACTCGAATGAAAACGACCGAATGGTTCAGTAATTCAGTTCATGAGACCTTAAACTGATGTAGTCATCAATATGTCGTTGATGAAAATTTTGACGGTAAATAACACTTTCTCTATAATTCAATGCAATGTGAATGCAAAAAAAGTTGTAATTTATTTACCCATTAACTCAAATAAAATGAGTGAAATACGAGTTCATTCAATTAAGAAGTAATCTGATTCAGATAAAGATAATTCGAGTTTAAGAAGTATGAATTCATCCTAACCAGCGTGTAAAGTTTGCAATTCAGATATCAAGTACGGAAAGAATCACTCTTTCAGGGTATCGTGTAACAAAGTGTTTATTCAAAGCTATTCATTGAGTACTACACAGATAAAGTTTAATTTTAATTCTTTTTTGTATTTTATTCATTTACCCAACTACGAAAAACGAGTATTTGGTTCTAATACAATTTCGTGTCACAATTGTTAAACTTGCCTGAGTAACATTCAAAACAAAAATGAAAGATAAACTTCTTGCAGGAGACGCGTATGGGAGGTCAGCTTATTTTAGCCACCATTGCCGCGAAGACACCAAGCGGCAACCTTTAACGGTGTCCGTATCCATCTATCATGTCGGAGGACCTGGAAGTCTATATGAATATGTAACCGGCTCGATGTGTTCGCTGACTGCAGGGCGGTGATTTATATTCGAATTAACACTTAATTAGACCTCATCTTCGAATAAAAAAGGAATGAGTGGACTAGTAGTCAGGCATAAAGCCAGCTCTTGCCAATCGGAAAAAATCACGCATAAATGTATATAAGCCCCATCTCTTCAGGATGATGATAGGAGAGCTCCACTGTACTTAAATACCAGAGCCGGTAAAAGATATTGTCAGAATAGGTTAGTATTTTTTTAAACATTTGCTGGGTCAGTGATGACTTACAGTTTAATATATGAATATAAGAATAATAATAATAAATTTATTGTCAAAAAACAGTACAAACTGCGTATTACCAATGGATGACAATAAATTAATTTACTCTCCGGAAGCAAGCAAGGGACCATCCCATCAATTCCGATCAAGGGCCCTAAGGCAGAGTCAGATTCAAAAATTTCAGCAAAAATTCCTGGATAAGATAGAAAGTTCGCTGCGAGTTATAATACTAATAGAATGTCAACGTGTTTGTAATTTAACATAAAAAATTTACATGTACAAATTATTATCGAACTGAGTATAGTGTTTAAAATGCATAACAATTGAAATAACACTAAATTAACGATTTATTATTACAATAAACATGCCCCTAGACAAACCCTAGATAGCCTATATAAGAAATCCGCCTCTACCCGAAGGAAAACCAGAGCAAAACCCGGTCAACAAATCAATAAATTCTTTTACATTGTAGAAAAACTGATGCACGAGGTATACAACGATTCCCGAAAGATATGGTCCTTTTTGGCAAAGAGTGGTTGACTCTCTAAAGGGATGAATATTATTACTATTGCGAGTATTGTGTTCGTGAACGAGACTGTTTTGTATGAACCAAGGGTGGCACTTCAATAATTCGGTCTTAACAAACCCGACCGTTTCAGAAATATAAATGCAGGAAAGTGTTAAGATATTTAATTCCTTGAATAATGGTTTACAAGAGTTTCGGATGTGAGATTTACAAATTATCCGAACTATCCTCTTCTGAATTCTGAAAGTTTGAATACTCTGACCGGAATTGCCTCGGAAGGTAATGCCGTAACGTAAATGGGAGAAAACATTTGAAAAATATACGCAACGGAAAATACGTGGACTAACTACTTTAACTAAGGTTCGGAATGCGTAACACAATTTGCTTAATTGGGAATTAAGATTGTCAACGTGACAATTCCATTTGAGGTTGTCTTGAATATGGAGACCTAAGACTTTTGAATTCGTAACAGTTTTTAATTGTGTTCCGTTTACCTGGCGTAAAGATTTTGTGATACTATTGTGAAATGACAAAGACACGGTTTTGTCAGCGTTTACATGAGACGATTTGCGTTTACCTAGTCGAAACGTTAGACAAAACATTTTGAGCGTTGGCGTGTTTACATTGTAAATTAGTGTCATCAGCAAAAAGAATTATTTTGCTATCTGATTTGGAGGATGACATGTCGTTCACATACAATAAAAAGAGTATTGGACCGAGAATTGAGCCTTGGGGTACTCCGCAAGTAAGTGACATTGTTTCTGAAAGAAAACGCTGAAGTATTTTATTCTTAGTATAGGATATTTCGACCTGTTGATATCTATCTTTTAAATAATAAGTTAACCATTCATGTGAAACTCCACGATTGCCTAAAGAATGCAATTTGGAAGGGAGAATTCAGTGATCTATGACATCGAATGCTTTGGATAAGTCAAGAAAATCACCCTGAGGATTTTCTTCACGGTCAAGAGATGTGGTAACATCGTTTAAGAAAGAAAATATGGCACTTGTAGTGGAAAAGAATTTCCTAAAACTGTGTTGATCGTCAAAGAGAATGTTATTTTTTGATTTAAAAAATCTAGTAGACGCTTAAAGAACAATTTTTCTAGGAATTTTGTGAAAGTGATTAGTAGAGATATTGGTCAGTAATTTCCAATGTTAACTTTGTTTCCTTTGTTGTGTAAAGGTTTCTCTGAAATATGTTAGGAAACACCCCGTCCGATAAGGATCTATTAAAAATATTTATGAGTGGATTTAATATAGCGTGGGACGAAAATGTAACAATAAACTCGGGTATATCATCTACGCCTGTTGAAAATTTTTTTTAAAATGAGCAGATGATTCTCATGACTTCACTGGCATTAGTTTCGGAAGTGAACAGAGATTTGGGTACCTGTGTGGACATAATTGGAAGACTATATTGACTAAATTATATTATATATTAACTTAATTTTTACTCAAAATAATATAAGCAATAAGGAATAAGTAATGAAATCGTGAACATTAGTACTCGTGGAAACATGATCTTTCGTTACAATAAAAAGCATTACGAAAGCTGACTTTTTTTAATTTTTATATGGCTAAAACAAGAAATCTAAGTGTGATGTACTCAAATACATGGAAATAAAACGTCGTTTAAGTGGAAATATCAAATAATTTATTTTAAAATAATTATTTTAACATAGCAAATTGATTTTAATTGTTCTCGTTAAAAAGATTTGGCAGATGGAAAATTTGTTCATGTGTTGGTGAAAAAATGAGAATCGTCTTTTCACTTATTTTTTATATCTCGTAACTATTTCTTTAAATTCTTTTTTTTTTAATATTAGCGAATTGGTTTGAAATGTATATATTTTCTAGCCACTTAACTCTTATCTCTGTTGTATTCGATATGTGTGATATATCAAGATGATTAACCTGCAATTTGCGGTTCACTTCCAGTCCAACATGTGTAATTTTAAGACTCGCGGGATTCGGCACGTTTCACAAAATTATGTTAATTTTGTGCATAATTTTATTTTTAAGTGTAATGAATTGTAACATAAATCATAAATGTCCTTTTTCTGATGATACCACTACGTGGTGAGCGTTTTTATGTGCAAATGTGCCCAGCAAGTTTACAAGTATCTCGCCCTACATCCCACCCGATTAATTTCAATTTTCTCTACATACTGAGGGGAATATAGCATTCAGTACTGTCACATTAATCGCTAACAATTCCCTCCAGTGATCTTTTGTGGTTTCACGATAGTTTCCCAGTAATATTTCCGCAAATCCAACCTGCTAATATAAACTCATTGAAATTAAAATAATAGTTTATTTTTAAAATTATTAAAATTCTCTATGTACGGGCGCAAAAGGGAAAAATTGTAGGTAAGAAAACGATAGAGAACAATAGGAAGAACTCTCTACCAATATTACAAATCTCTACATTAATGAATTTAATTTGTCAACATATATTCGCAGTATTTAAGAAACTTTGTACTTGCGTTTTTCATGATTTCGCAAAATAAGTTCTTTTTTTTTTATTTCTTCGCTTTTGTAAAGCCTTGGCAACTTCACAGCCCCTATAGCTGGCCGGATGGTTTCCGCGACAATTAACACATAAAGGTCTTTCCTTTTTTTACAATCATTCGTTAAATGTTTCTCAGCACAGCGAACGCATCTTGTATTAAGCTGACAGAATCTTTGTGTGAGATTGTATCCTTGACACCTTTTACATTGTGGTATAAGAGGCGCGAAGCAATGCGAAGAAATGAACTAAGAGATAAAAAACAAAAAGTAGTAACTAATCGCTACAATACCATGGCAAATAGAACTCCACAGAAACCTAGTGAATCTGTACAAATAAGAGAATAAAAGAGTTAGCACGCGTACAAAATCATTCTCTGAAGTGCTAAAGGAGAAAGTAGAATATGAAGAACTCCTGAAACAAATATGAACAAAATTGGTTAAGCAAGAACTGACTAACAAAGTAATATTAGAAATTATCTCTGTTAGAGACAAATAAAAACAAACCCAGCAATAATAAAGCTAGAAAAAGATAATAGATTCTATTCGTATTGCAGAATGGAATGCAAACGGATTATTTCAACATTCACAAACATTAGAAGTTTTCCTAAAAGAGCATAAAATTGACGCTTGTCTTATCTCTGAAACACACTGTGCAAAAGAATCCTATATCAAAATGCAAGGATATAACATATATCATACCAATTATCCTTCCAACAAAGCTAGAGGGGGCACAGCTGTTATAACAAAAGAAAACCTGAAACATTATGAAAAAATAAAGGTCAGCTAGAGGCTTTACAAGCAACGACAATTAAAGTCCAAAGAAAATATAAGCAATATACGATATCTGCAATATACTGTCCTCCCCTTTGTGTATTGAAAAAAGAATGATTTTGTCCGTTTTTTTTCAAACTTTAGGGAATTATTTTATTATAGATGGTGATTTTAATGCCAAGCATACACATTGGGGGTCAAGACTCACAACTGGTAAAGGAAAGGAACAAGGCTGGTGTAGTGTGTAACTGTGAATTTCATTTAACAAGAAAACCAACCTACTGGCCAAGTGATCATAACAAAGTGCCTGACTTAATTGACCTCTTTGTAATCCAAGGAATATCTGAAAATTATATTCAAGTTGATGAGGATTTAGATCTTGCATCGGACCACACGCCTATCGTGCTAACTCTTAGTACTTCTGTAATTAAGAAACAAATGTCACTGTCTCTAACTAATTGTAAAACAGCATGGCATTCATTTAAAGCTGAAATAGAGGAAAATATTGAACTGATAATACCCCTTAAGACACCTCTACAAATAGAAGAGGAAGTTGAGAAGTTCAATTCTATATTACAGTAAGCGGCGTGGCATAGTACGTCTTAAAAACCTAGACGAACTGAAGGGTTACAATTTCCCTAAAGAAGTGAGGGATATGGTGCACATGAAAAGGAAAGCAAGAAAGAAATGACATCAAACCAGATCATCAGAAGACAAAACTGTTTTTAATAAACTTGCTAATAATTTAAAAAAATTAATAAAAGAAGTTAAACACGAATCCTTAAATAAACATCTTAGCGAGCCAACTGCTGATAGAAGTTCAGAATACTCACTCTGGAAAACCACTAAAACCATTAAACGGCCAAAAATGCAGATACCTCCAATTAGAAAAGACGGTAGTTGGGCAAAAAGCAATAAAGAAAAAGCAGATCTATTTGCTGAACACCTGTTTAAGACATTCAAGGCTCACCCCAGACTTACACACGATGAAAATATCATAAGTACTAAGAAAACAGATAAAATTAATATTAAACTAGTCACTATAAGAGAACTGAACAATGAAATCAGAAATAACTTAAAAGTTAAAAAAGCCCCGAGGCATGATTTGATAACTGGCAATATTTTGAACGAATGTCCTAGAAAAGGACTCTTAAAATTTTTGCAAATAATAAACGCAGCAATTAGATTAAAATACATTCCGAAATAATGAAAAGTAGCTGAAGTAATGATACCTAAACCTGGTAAACCTGCGAATGAAGTTACATCTTACATATCAATATCTCTATTACCGGTAATGTCCAAAACATTTGAAAGGTTAATCCTCAAAAGACTTATGCCAATTATAGAAGAAAGAAACTTGATCCCCAAGCATCAGTTTGGATTCAGGACAAAGCACTCAACTGTTGAACAAGTATATCGTATCACTGATGTCATTGAAAGAGCTCTTGAAGAACAGCAGGTTTGCTCCAGTATATTCTTAGATGTCGCACAAGCCTTTGATAAGGTATGACGTGCAGGATTAAAATATAAATTAAATAGAGATTTACCTTCTGAATACTATCAAATACTAACTTCATATATCTCGGACCGGTATTTTCGAATAAAGTATGATGATGAGTACTTCGAATTAAAGCAAATATCTGCTGGTAGGTCCTATCCTCTACCTTCTCTACACCAGAGATATAACAAATTTTAAAGAAATTACAGTTGCTAATTTTGCAGATGATACATCAATGCTGGCAATAGGAACAGACAGTAAGGAATCGACTGAAAAACTGCAGTTAGCTGTAGATCAAGTAAACTCTTGGTCAAAGAAGTGGCGGATCAAGCTAAATGAGTCAAAATCCACTCATATTGTTTTTACCAACAAAAAGGTAACACATTTCCCGGTGACCATAAATTCGCAAGTTATACCCTACGCGAATACGGCGAAATATCTAGGGATGTCACTTGATACCAAACTCCGTTGGAAAGAACACATGAAAAAGAAAAGAAAAGAACTCGATATAACATACAACAAAATGCACTGGCTTATTGCAAGAAACTCCAAGCTATCAGTGTACAATGGGATCTTATTATACAAACAAATCCTGAGGCCAATATGCAGCTATGGGATACAATTATGGGGTTGTACCAGAAATCTAATGTTCACATTATTCAACGCTTCCAGAACAAAGTACTACGTGCCATCGTCAATGCTCTGTGATACATCAGAAATGATGATTTACACCGCGTTCTTGGAATAACTACTGTTCAAGAAGAAATTCGTAAACATGCACAGAAGCATGAAGAACTTTTAAATCAACTCGTGAATAGTGAAGCAGTTTCCTGTGCTTCGAAGGTTGAAGAGAACTAAACCAAGTGACTTAGTGCCTAAGTGACTGAAGTGTTTTTTTGTGCAGAGTCCATTGCTGAATGGACATCTGACAAAACAGTAACCTATTTTATAAGGACAAATTACTAGATAATCTTTATTAAGATTAGTTGTAATAAATTCAATAAATAAATTTTTTTTATTAATTACTAGCTGATTATCCGGCGTTGTCCGGAATTTTTTTCTTTTTAGACCAACAAACCCACTCACAGGTCGGATTCTCGCTTCCGAGGCAAGGGCCAACGGCACCATTACGGCTGCACCATTTCAATAAAACGCTTTTAAAATCTATACATTCGTCTAAATTTTACGATTTAAGGATGTTTTTAGCCTTTGTTAAATGCACCAAACAAAAAATATTACATTGATTTTTCCCTTCCTAAATGATGCTCTTAAATTTACGTATTTTAACACTCCTATTTTTAATAAAGGTTTTTTTCCTTCAATAATATAGGTAAACCTTTGTAGACAGACATATGCGGATTTTTTTTGTAGAGACGAACAATATTACCGTTTAAAGTTATCACCTATCTCTAACTGTTTAGGCGGTGTAAGCGAATATTCCACTCTTTTTTCCCCGATTTCATCGACATTTATGGTCAAAATCATTTTCTACCTTTCTTTTCACGCATTTTTTAAATTACAGTTAGCCTATGTACATCCTGAGCATCTTTACTATCACCTTGCTAAATTTCATCATGATCAGTTCTATGATTTAGTCGTGATTAAGCTACAAACAGAGAGACACGCTTTCTCATTACGCATTTATATATTATTATATGGATACTCCACAGCCCATACAAAATACCAGTATGACATTGTGCAGTCGCCCCTGAAGAAAAAAATGTTCTTTTCTCTCAGAACATATCCACGTATCGTTAAAATGTTTCAATTCAAGTTTAAACATTGTCATTATTCAGTAAATAGTGCTATTTTCATACTTGATATGAAGAAAAGACATGACTTAGTTGAAAATAGAGTTGTTTTTTATTTCTGAAAAATGAAAATACATATAGCGATCAAAATCAATCAATGCTACGTATTTGCTGTTTAACGTCTTCATGATATTAGATTGAACTATTTTGCAGGCTCTGAGCATTTTTTCTAATATATGTTTCATTTCCATTATGTTATATTGTATTATTCATTCAAATTCTTGTGTCTCGTCCTGTCTTCTTATGGTAGGGACTGGTTTGCGATTTGTATTGCTTCATACAATACATTTCAAAGTTTTTATTTATATAAATATTCCACTTTGAAAATTTTTTATCTGAACCATCATCAATAGTGTAAGAAAATTTCTTAATTACTACCCACTTTCATAAGTAATATTTCCTTCTATTAGAAATGCAATATACATATATAAAATTGGAACTGTTTTAAAGTAAAAAATGTATCGTTAGTGACACGACAGATACATAAAACCACGCACGCCAACTATTGCCTTGATTGTGTTACAATCTTGAATATTTTGGGAGAAAAACTCCGTAAATCTAGGAATATATTTTTCTCCACTGGCGAGTTCAGAAACTAGAATTGATATTTTGTATAGAATGGAGGGTATCATTGAAGTCAGACAATTTAAATCAATTTTGTATTCTCAAAACCACGAAGAGATTAATACTAGAACGGTGGATAGCAAATGACGCAAAGGGAGAAATGGGGAGGTACTGTTGCTGGTTGATCGCTCACTCAGCGCCGATGAGAGCTATGTCGCGCAGCTGGAGCCTGATTGAATGGAGGTGACTACGCACATTCCCGCCCCCGCCATGTACGTATAAAAGGGGCGCTCTATCAGGGAGAAGCTGCGCGCCGTACCGTGGCGCCGACGCCGATACACGCCCAGCATTGGAAGCTCAAATCCTAGCATTACAGTCTTGCGAGTCTAAATGCACAACGCTTTGTCTCTCCTCAAATGTTTTAATAATAACCAATTTCATGTGTGTAATTATTAAGTTTATATTTTCACTCTTGTAAGTTTTGCAATATAAAAGGCGATTCTTTAAAGTTTACCGCATTATTTATATATTTTTCTTATTGTAATGCAGTGACAGGTATTTTCACAAAACCGTACTAATGATTGTGGGTCCAAGTCATTTATAATTTTTTGAAAAATTGCATTAATATTAGAAGATTTTTTAGAATCAGGGCACTTCTTTACAGGTCGATACTTCAAAATGTTTATAATTAATTATCTATTATCAATTTCAAACTATATAATTAAAAAGGAAAAACAATACAGAGAAGAGAGGTACAGTCTGTATCGTGGGGCAAAGTTCACCATTCGGATATTTTCCCTACAGCAGTGCAGATTTTTACTCTAATTAATGACGAAAATTATCCTGGGATGTGGCTTTTGTGAGACAATGGGTTCAGCCATACCTGCTCACCCCATTGCCGCGTGCCACCACCAGAGCTGAAGTAAGTTTTTATCTGTTGCCCTATGTACCTGTCACAATTTTAAAATGAGGTGTAATGTGTTTGCAATCAAGTAAATTACTTCGACTGTAATTATGTTGTTATATTCATGAAATTAGATATTTGTATTAATATTTCATGAATTAGTCCTTAAGGGATTTTGAACATTAAATGTTGGACAGAATTCTTCCATACGAGTGATGGGAAGGTTGAAAAGTTTAATAGAAGACGAAACTCTACCTTAGGTCAGTGTAAGGTAGTATGAGTGAACAGGTGACTGGTTTTTAATGTCATGATTTTTTAAAATGACATTATATATGAACTCGGCTTGCAATTTTTAAACCTTGTGGGGCTGATATTGAAATAAAAACTCTTGAATTGGAATGGGACTTCATACATGAAACCTCAGAAGGGACAGTTTTTAAGTTTACATGTACGTTCCAACACAATCACATTCTTCACAAATGAATAAAGAAAAAAACAACATGAAATTTCCTTTGCCTTTCCAGACAATTAAAACTATTCAATAAAATCTGTATCAAAACTAAATAACTTGGTTACAAACTAGAAACCATTTTTCAAGTAGGTTATTTCAATTTAAATGGTATATTTTATTATTTACATTTTTTAATGCTCAATAATTCATGAATTAGTTACAATAATTCTGTTGAGCTTAAACAGAATAGATAACAATATTTAAAATTGCATGAATTGTTGTCAGCAGCACCTGGTACACTACCTGAAGTGCAAGACGTACCATCATGATAAATTTTTACTCTCTTCAGACATTGTACCAAGAATCTCATGTTCGCACCCGAAATACAGTGGAAAGGTGTTTCGGTGTGTGGAAGAGGTTTCCTGTTCTGGGAAGGGGGATGAATGTGTCTCATAAGAACAGTCGGGCAATTGTTTGTGCAATATTGCAGTAAATGCAAATGAAGAAGAACCACCTCATGAGCACGTTCTTGATGATTTGGGAGCCATTCCATGTCCACCACCTTGTTACCAAGGAAATGCTGGTGTAGAGAGAAGGGTGGTGAATGAACATTTTGCTGTAATATAATACAGCAAATATTATACATATTTATTGTTTGTACTGAATCTTGGCACGATTACGTACATGTAGCCCCATCCTGACCCAGGTTTTTCTCCGGTTTTCCTTTGGGTACTCTGATTGGAATTGATGGAATGGTCCTTTGCTTGCTTCCGGAGAGTAAATTAGCTTATTTTCTTCCACATGATCATATGCAGTTTTTAACTGCTTTTTTGGCAATAAATTTAATTTAATACTTTCTTATTTTCATGTCCAAATTTAAAATGTGTGTGTTATTTGCTATTCTTTTTCCCTAAATTAGAATTAACATGCATGATGGATAGAAAAGATATTTCAAGCTTGTGCTAGAATTTTTTTACTATTAATTGAGTTAGATTAATGAGACATCAACGCTGCCTATATTTAAAAGAAAATATTTTATCTCGTCAATCTAGGTATTATGTTCTCAAGATAAATATAATAAAAATATCATTTCTCTGCACATACTTCTGACAGAAACTTTGACTATTAAAATGGGTCATGAAATAATTTCTTTCTGTGTTTTCCTTTATTACTGGAATTGAGATTTTAAAAGAATGATTTAATAGTAATTTCAAATTTCCGTAGTTTGTAGTTTACACAAGTTACCAATGTTAAGAAGGAAATGTTAGTTTACCTGAAAAATATGAGGCAACAACTTGAGAAATTTATACTTAATGTTGAAAAAATGTTCATGAATGCTGTGGAGCATTGAAAAATTGAAAACCCACTGAAAAATGAATGTGTACCGTAAGAAAACCAGTCTAATTTGCTTGAACTTGTATAATGAAAGTATTGACTTGAATATAGTATTAATGTTGTAAATTAAAAAATTTACCTCAATCCAGTAGAGTCAACTCTCATATGATGAGTGCTATTCCCTAATATGGTCAACTGGCAGAACATTTTGAATTATATTTAAAGAACACATACATGCATTGAAACACACTACTTTCTCACATTTTGCAACTCATCTCATCAACTCCCCACTCTCTTTCAAAGATGCTAAAATTTTAGAAATAGAAAGTAAATTTTATTTTAGAATACAACTTGAGGCACTCCATATCAACAAAATTCTGAAGAACCCTAACATTGACATCGTAATGAAAATTTGGATCTAAACATCTCACAGAATTCCTTCACCTCACCTTAGAGTACACCACACCCTCTAAAAGTTAAGACTTTCCTGGTTCCCTCCCAGACTACAATATATATTTAAAAGCGTTGACCAGTTTACTCGGATCACTGATTTACCACAAGAATACTTATTCATGTACGTTCATTCTGCTTTCTATAGACCTAAACATTTTTCTTCCAATTTTCAAATAGATTCATCTAATATTTTCACAACTTAAATTGTCTTCACTTTCCTGTATTTTATTCTATTTTATCATTCAAATGCTATTCAGTTTCCTGTATTTTATTATTAGTGTATGTCATAATGATTTCCATAGAACTCTTATTATATAGCACTGAAGGCACTACGTGGTTAAAAAAGCTTTCTGCAATAAATAGTTCAGAAAGAGACACTATGTATTAATATCAAAGTTGATATTGAAACCAGATAATAATACAATTTTTATCAGAAATGATTGAATAAAAGATATTTAGCGAATGAAATACAAATATGTATTACAACTAGTTCCAACTTAATGCTGAAATTCAGGGATAAGATGCTTGATTGTGATAGAAATAATAAGATGATAATAATACACTAGTTGAAAACAAATGAACTAAAATAAATTTACCTTATTCAAGAATTTGGCCAAACTTAAGGAATTGGTCCAACAAGAGTTCGAAAAAATAATTAATGTCATAATACTACAAATATTATTGCGGTTTCAAAAATATAATTTTCATGAATGCTGTGGAGCATTGAAAAATTGAAAATCGCTCTTCATATTTACGGTAGTTATAAAGAAATATTATTCCGCACTATTTTCTTCTCTCCGCCACCGTTTATGTTAGTATGTTAGGGTATGATAATTATAAACAATTGTTCGGTCACAGTCGGCGATGTTAGGTTTGTTAGTTCCGGCGATTCCGTTTTAAGAAAATCTGTTGAAGTGTGAAGATGGAGGCGATGGTGGAGGTAACAGCACTCGCGGAAGGATATGCGAAGAATATATATGGCGTTGGACCATATAGTTAAGTTGGTCCAAGAATTTTGTACCAGTACAAGCAAGGGTATGGTTATGATGAAAAGAGAAAAAAGAACAAGTTAACATTATTGATGGAAAATCCAATTATTATTCTTTTAATCTTATGTAATAAAGTTAATAATAAAGCACATATTATTAACTGAAGCTACATTTTACATGTACTTGAAATGTTATTTACTTACCGTGCTCTTTTCATGTGATTTAAAATAAGTGTCGTAATCCAGAAATTGTCGCCTGTTGTCAAAAAATCAAAAACGAATAATACTCAAAAACGTAGCCTATGTCACCAAAAAGAACGAGAAAACTGATACTGTACCGAAAAAACAAAAAGAAGAAACCGTTAGAAGAGTCAAAAGTCGAAATATACCAAAATCAGAAAACACCTTCGCAAACACGTATCCCAATAACTACCTCGATACAGCACTCTGGAAATATTTGTATCTGTGCGTAAAATACAACCAATCACATTTGCGGAAACTCTCGTAAGACTTTGCACTCGCTCACGTGTGACCAACATAACATCTGGTAAGGTATCTCGATTTCGTACAGATCGCTTGTTCGGTACTGCCAACTAACGTTGGACAAGTGCTAGCTAGTCCGTGTCGTTTATCCCTCGCTTCCTGCCTTGTAACAGTGTACATCAGTTAGGCTCGGACGGTCTACCTTTCGTCCGGGCTAACTATCACGTCAGTTAGACGGTGTTAACTCTGCCTTGTAACAGTGCCCCTTATACTACTAGCAATCTCAGTAGAACTAGCACCATTAAATAAAGATTTTAACTGGACGAAAATCCTCCAGACACGAAACTTGGCATAAAGTTAGATTTCGGGGTCACTTTTAAAGGGGAAAGAAAATCGGACACTCCAGCGCAGCGGTCGCCAAACTTTTTGACCTCACGGACCAGTAAATTCATAATATAAATCCCGCGGACCACTAATAGGATTTTTTAAGTGTTAAACATATTTATAAAAAAAATTGTGATCTAAGAACACATAAAATGTATCTAGTTAATAAAATGGAACTATTAATTGTAACCAAATTATGAAAGCTTTATAAATAAATCATAATAAAATAAACAAAAACTGTAAAAACAAAACAATTAAAAAATGGTTTAAGTGTATCTAACTTTTAGCATTATACGTTCCTAGTGTGATGGATGTTCCTGCTTACTTGAAATAAGATTGTGGATATTTATTTGGTTCCAATGTTGTTACTGCAAGACGGAGAACTGCATTTATTTCAAGCGTGTTTTGATGACTGTGACAGATGAAAAGACCTTTTCACATAAATAAGTTGTGGAGAATTTAATCAGAATTTTCATCGCCTGTTCACTAAGAAAAGGGTATTCACTTTTTATTGAAAGCCAAAACTGAGATCTTGATAAGGATGAATGAAATTTAAATTTGAGAGTTTCGTCGAACGATAGGTGGATGAGGCTTACTTTTAGATGCTTAAATTGTTATGCTGAATTTTCGCTTCAAACGGATCTATAATCCACATATTACCATGTCTGGGATCTTCATTCTTTGGGTAATAACGAGCAAAAGATTCTGTAAGTGATTCCAAGTGCTTTTTAACTAGGGTTACTACTTGCTGGTTAACATCATTTTCCTTCATGTATTCATCAAAATTAGGAAACATTTGCAGATCGTCTTCAACCAACCGCGTTTGCCACAGTAATATTTTCTTTTGAAACGCATCCATTTTACTTCGTAGAGTGAACACGTCCTTAAGTTGTCCTTGCAAGGATATGTTTAGTTCATTTAACAGGGAAAAAATATCTGCCAGGTATGCAAGCTTTGTTAGCCATTCATTGGTGGACAAGAATTTTTGCAATTTCGGATTATTTTGTTCATGGAAAAATAATTTGACTTCTTCCCGCAAGGCGAATAGTCGGGTCAGGGTTTTGCCCCTCGACAGCCATCTCACCTCAGCATGACGAAGAAGATGAGTATACTCGGAACCCATTTCTTCACAAAGTGCCTGAAATATTCGAGAATTGAGTGCTTTGTGTCGAATTTCCTTTATAATTTCAATGACATTTGATAATACTTCGTGTAGTTCTGGGGACATTTTTTTCGCTGCAAGTTGTTCTCGATGTATAATGCAGTGTGTAGATAAAATGTCTGGGTGACCAACATTCTTCACCTTTGCAACAATTCCTGAAAGATGTCCAGTCATATTTGCGGCTCCGTCTGTGCATATCCCAATACATTTTTTCCAGTCAATTTCATGTTCCCGGAAATAACTATTAAGAGCTTCAAATATCTCAGAGCTGGTTGTTCTACCTGGCAAATTAAGCGAACAAAGTAGTTCTTCATATAACTCTCCTTCATACTCAAACCTCACAAAACAAAGGAGTGCTTTGTTTGTAATGTCTGTAGATTCGTCTAGTTGTATTGAATAAATTGATGAATTTTTCACAATTTTTATTATCTGATTTTCAAAGTCTTCGGCCATATCTTCGATTCTGCACTTGATAGTATTAGCAGACATAGAAATTACTTTCAACTTCTGAACAACTTGCTTTCCCAAAATCTGTTCACAGGCTTTTAACATGCAAGGCTTAATTAATTCTTCTCCAATCGTGTAAGGCTTCTTACATTTCGCGATCTGATTTGCCATGAGATAGGAAGCCTTTAGTAATGATTTATCTTCCATGGTCATTTTTCTTAAAACAGTAGCTTGCTTTTGCAGATTTTCATACATTCTTTTAAAATATTCTAGCGGTTTTTTGCTAAATCCCGGTGTTTTGAATTCAAGTGTCTTTCAAGTTTGGAAGGTTTTGATGCATCGTTAGATAAGCTTTCAGAACATACAATACAAAGAGGCCGTGGATCCAGCTCACTGTCAGGTTCTTCAATGAATCCAAACTTTAAGTAGTAGGAATGATATTTTCTTGATACTTTGCGTTTTTTCTTCTCTCCACCTCCCGTTCCAACGTTTTTCCTAATGGTGCCTGATGGAGACTGAGGAGAGTCTGATTTATTGATCAGTTCACGGTTAGGTGAAGTACTACTAATATTAGGTGAAGTACTACTNCTATGCCTCACAGAGCATTGGCTTTCAACTAACAACATCAACGATACTGCTATTTCTAATTATTATTTAGCAAGTTCTTACTGTCGGCAAAATTTTAAAGGCAAAAATCCCCACGGAGGTACGTGTATCTACGATTGTAATGATATTTTATCTTCTCCACTGACAGGCTACGAGAACTTCTGCGTAGATAGTGTGTTCGAAATTTCTGCAGTTGAACTGACCGACACCGGTATTGTTGTTTTGTGTATTTATAGACCTCCTCAATCAGATCTTGACATATTTTTTCGGAACTTCGAAAATGTTTTAGAACATATCGCACATAAATCTACTAAATCTATCGTTATATGTGGTGATTTCAATATCGATTTCTTGAGTACATCCGACTCTGCACATTCACCAGTTAATCGATTCAAGAATCTTATCGACTCCTTCAACCTTATTACTACGATAAACGACCCCACTCGCCTCTCCGGCTCATCTCAAACATTGCTAGATCAAATTATAGTCAACAATGGAATCTCGTATCTCTCTGAAGTGTTTATCGCCGGATACAGTGATCACCTTGCTCAAGTATTGACTATTAATAATAAACTAAAACCGCTTAAAATCCTTTACAAATTTACAAGAGAGTTTAATGACATAAATAAATCCATATTTATAAATTATTTGCGTGAAGAAACATGGAAAGATGTTTACAATTGCCAAAACACCGACGACAAATGCAATGTATTTATCTCAATATTCCTAAAACATTACAACTCTAGCTTTCCCATAAAACGCAAGTTAATTAACACAAACAAATACAATAGATGGATCACCCAAGGGATAAGAATTTCTTCAAAAAACAAACGCCGTTTATATTATCTATCAAAACGCAATAACCAACCACCCGAATTCCATAATTATTTTCGTAAATATAAGACTATTCTCCGAAAAGTAGTCTATGCAG
>NNCF01131523.1:24473-41263 GCA_002313205.1 Laupala kohalensis | reverse complement strand
AGATTAAACATGTTACGTCGAATGAAAATGGGAGACGGGACCGGGTTCGATCCCCGGTCCCGTCTCCCATTTTCATTCGACGTAACATGTTTAATCTCAGAAGTTGGTAAAATAACGAACTTAATATATCCTAATCAATGTCCTCCAATTATATCCACCCACATACCCAATTCTATGTTCACTTCCGAAACTAAAGCCAGTGAAGTCATGGGAATCATCTGCTCATTAAAAAACAAATTTTCACGACGCATAGATGATATACTTGAATTTATTGTTAAATCTTCGTCCTACGCTATATTAAATCCACTCGTAAATATTTTTAATAGTTCTTTATCGGAAGGGGTGTTTCCCAATATATTTAAGAGAGCTAAAGTGAAACCTTTACACAAGAAAGGAAACAAACTTAATATTGGAAATTACCGACCAATATCTCTACTACCCACTTTCTCAAAAATCCTAGAAAAATTGTTCTATAAGCGTCTTCTAGATTTTTTATCAAAATATAACATTCTCTCTGACGATCAACACGGTTTTAGGAAATCCTTTTCCACTACAAGCGCCATATTTTCCTTCTTAAACGATGTTACCACATCTCTAGACCGTGGAGAAAATCCTCAGGGTGTTTTTCTTGACTTATCCAAAGCATTCGATGTCATCGATCACGGAATTCTCCTTTCCAAATTGCATTCTTTAGGCATTCGTGGACTTCCACATCAATGGCTAACTTCTTATTTAAAAGATAGATATCAACAGGTAGAAATATCCTATACTAAAAATAAAATACTTGAGCGTTGTCTTTCAGAAACAAAGCCACTTACTTGCGGAGTACCCCAAGGATCAATTCTCGGCCCTATACTCTTTTTATTGTATGTGAACGACATGTCATCATCCACATCAGATTGCAAAATGGTTCTTTTTGCTGATGACACTAATTTACTATGTAAACACGCCAATGCTCAAAAAGTTTTGTCTAACCTTTCGACTTGGTTCCATGCAAATCGTCTCATTGTAAACACTGACAAAACAGTGTCTATGTCATTTCACAATAGTATCACAAAATCTTTACCCCAGGTTTCTCTTTCTTTAAACGGAACACAATTAAAAACTGTTACAAATACAAAATTCTTAGGTCTCCATATTCAAGACAACCTCAAATGGAATTGTCACATTGACAATCTTAATTCCCAATTAAGCAAATTGTGTTACGCATTCCGAATCTTAGTTAACGCAGTTAGTCCACGTATTCCCCGTTGCGTATATTTTGCAAACGTTTACTCCCATTTACGTAATGGCATTACTTTCTGGGGTAATTCCAGTCAGAGTATTCAAACTTTCAGAATTCAGAAGAGGATAGTTCGGATAATTTGTAAATCTCACCCCCGAAACTCTTGTAAACCTTTATTCAAGGAATTAAATATCTTAACACTTCCCTGCATTTATATTTATGAAACGGTCGTGTTTGTTAAGACCGAATTACTGAAGTGCCACCCTTGCTTTATACGAAACAGTCTCGTTCACGAACACTATACACGCAATAGTAGTAATATTCATCGCCCTAGAGTGTCAACCACTCTTTGCCAAAAGGGACCATACCATTCGGGAATCGTTCTATATAATTCCCTGCCCAAGAATATAAAAGATATTATGAAATTGAATATCTTCAAATCCGCGGTTAAAAACTACCTCCTGCACCAGTGCTTCTACACTGTAAAAGAATTTATTGATTTTAACAAAAGTTAAATTCGTCTTGTGCTTTATCACGCCATTGCTGTAGTACTTTTTAAACAACTTATAACAATTTCAAAAACTATTTTCTTGCATGATTGTGTTGTCTTATGGCTCATATTAATTTAGTTTTATGTGTACTCAACATTGGCACGTTTGTGTACATAAATTCTGTAGCCCCATCCTGGCCCGGGTTTTTCTCCGGTTTTCCTTCGGGTAGAGGCGGATTTATCATACAGGTTCTCTAGGCTTTGTCTAGGGGCGGGTCTATTGTAACAATAAATCGTGAATTTAGTGTTATTTCAATTTTTAAGCACTATACTCAGAATAATCTATAGTTCGATAATAACTTACATGTAATTTTTTGCTTAAAATTACAAACATATTGACATTCTATTAGTATTATAACTCGCAGCCAACTTTTTATCTTATCTAGGAACTTTTGCTGAAATTTTTGAATCCGCCTCTGCCTTAGGGCCCTTGATCGGAATTGATGGGATGGTCCCTTGCTTGCTTCTGGAGAGTAAATTAGTATTTTTTCCTCCACGTGGTCATACGCAGTTTGTACTGTTTTTTGACAATAAATTTATTTATTTATAAATTTATTTATTATTATTATCGTTCTCAATACTTTTTGAATTACTAAAGAAATGCAGAATATTCTTTTGCTTTTTTCACTCATTATGGGTTTATTTTATTTGAATCTAAAATAAAAAAGAGAAGAAATTTAGAAAAGTCAATCTAATTTTATCCCAATAAATATCAAATAAAAGAAAATGTGAAAATGGTTAAGATTTAAGAATATACCTGTCCTAAAACAACACCAATATACAAAAGAAAATACACAAAAACTTTCTTAATAACCAGGGTTGGCCATCTAATTTTGGGAGCCCCGGTGCGAGAAACCTATTAGGGGTCCCTTATTTTTAATTAAGTTAAAAAAACAAACTTTTTATATATTCCAAAAAAAAATTATTTAGTGCACGACTTTGTTTTCGCTATTACGTCAATTACTTCAGAATTGTTACAGTTTTTTACAATTTCCCTTTCAATGCTTAAAATAGCAAGTGAATTTAAACGTTCAGTAGACATGTTCTGAAAGACCTAATGTATGTGTAAAACTTTTTGCTTCGTCCAAATACATGTCGAACTTTGGTCTTAAATCTTCAATATCGGCTCTAATTTTATGAATTAAGTTCAAAGCCGCGTCAAGAACAATATTTTCTCCTTGAAATATTTTATTGATAGAATTAATCTTGGATAAGATTGCGAACCATTCTGTTAGGGATAAGATTAATGGCATTTCTTGTATTAGGCCTAAAAGACTATTGGCTTCAGATATTGCTATATTATCATTACCTTTATCAATAAACTTCTCCAAAGCATTACAAATTTGTTTAAACTGTATATACACAGCCTTAACAGAATCTATTTTAGCCTCCCAACGAGTATTGCATAATGGTTTAAGGGTGACTTTAAGATGCTTTTGTAAAATTTCCCATCTTTTTGTTGATGCAGCGAATAAGCAGTATAAACGTTGTAATATTCCAAAAAAGTTTTTACAGTCACATATTAACAAATTGAAAGAATGTGATAAGCAAGGAACATAAACCGCAAGAGGATTTAAAGCTATTATTCTAGATTGAACGCCCTTATACTTTCCTTTCATGTTACTACCATTATCATATGCTTGCCCTCTACAATTTTTAATATCTAAGCTTAACTCATTTATTTTTTGTAATAAGGCATTTGCGAGTTTTTCACCAGTCACATCAGCTACTTCAACAAATCCTATAAACGATTCATTTATTATAAATCAATTTTCTTCGAAGTTTACATACCTTATAATGATTAAAGCCTGTTCTCTATGAGAAATATCAGCGGTACAGTCCATTTGGATACTAAAATATGTAGCCGCGTTTATGTTACTTTTAATTTTGTTAAGCACTTCGTTTCCAAGCGCAGAAATAATCTGTTCCTGTGACCTATGCGCCAAATGATGCACAATTCTGTTTTTTGAATTTTTTATTTTTGTTAAATGATCCATCAACACATAATCATATTTACTTAATAATTCAATTAAGCCTACAAAATTTCCATTATTAAGAGACCTATCTTATCACCTGTGCCCCGAAGCGGAAGATTGTTGCATGCCAAAAACAGAATCACATCTACGATTCTTTGAAATAATAACTTAAAAGGCGTTCAGTTTCCTTATCCATACCATATTGATTAATTTTATCTATTGTTGAAAATAAATTTAATCTTTTAAGCAAATCTTTCCAGGAAATAAACGAATTGAATGGTCTCTAATGACCTCGATGTTGACGAGCCCTAACCCCCCCCCCAAATATATATATATATATATAAACGAATTGACATGATAAACAGAACGCTCACCATCCTGGATCGCATTCGAGAGCTTCCTCCTTTCCACGTATTGTTTGAATTGAATTATGTTTCAATGTATCTTAAAATATAACTTAACGTGATGAGTAAGTATATTCCACATTTCTCTGGGAACCAGCGAAATTTTCTTCTTCAGTGGTCCACAGCCATTAGTGGTCCGCGGACCACCACTTTGGCGACCTCCTGGGGAGCGGGGGTTCAAAAGAGGCCGCAAAACGGTTTTTTGTAAATATCTCAAAAACTACTCAAGATATCAAGAAATGTTAAAAGTAAAAGGTGTAGCTGACAAAATTTGAAACAAATTTGGCCATGAGTAATTTTTTCGTCAGACGCACAAAAACCGAGATATGAGCGCTCAAAGTTGAGACCTTTTTACGCAATTTTTCTTTTAAGGCATTTTTGCAAAAATACAAGAAAATAATATTTTTTAAATTTAGAGCAATTTTTGTGCAATAAAAAGCGCTAAATATCGGTATGCAAGTATTCGTGCATGTACTACCTTGTATAAGAATGTAAATTTTTATATGTATATATTTATGCATATACAGATAACGAAAACAAAAACGTGAATTTTTGAAGCGTTTTTAGCAGTATTCATGAACATGTGTGTGTGAGTGCAAATATTTTTTGGAATATATTCATACATGTATATTATAATTGTCTTAATCCAAAACTGCACATATATACGTATGGATCAGTCAGCATAGAAATGTAAAAGTGTTAAAATAAAACTCGTTATTTTCAAAAAAGAATTATTTTTCGAATATTTCTTTTAAATCTAACATTTCTGTGCATTTACTACCTTATATCAATATATCATCTAACACATAAAATGTGTTAAAAATGTGTCTGCATTCTGCTACTGACGTTCCCTGATTTGACTTTAAGTAGTATTTATTTGCTCCACCCCTTAAAATTTCACCCTCTACGCGGCTTCAGTGTTTAATATCATTTCTTTATAAAAGGCAAAATACTTATATATGCAGTTTAATACAATCAATTTCCAGAAAGATTGAGAACTGAATTGTCACTCTTTGGTTCTTACTTTTTCATGATGCACCATTTTAAAGTTCCAGTGGACATCTGAGAATTTTTTCGATGCAGTTGTGAGGCCATTTATTTTCATATATCTCTTCCCAGAATTCCTCAGGATTTTAGCAATGCTTTTTATGGCATTCAGGTTTCCTGAGCCTTTTTCTAGTTTTACCTTTATATTGCGGATCGATGAAACCATTATTTTCATCGGACTGTGCATTTGAGACTGGCGTACTAGAAAGTAATCTATTTCTTCTTACCATAAGGTAGAGTCTTGGACGTAAGCCTGTCATCGGTGTCGTAGTCTGGGTTCCTATCTACATCGCCGTTTGATTCAACAGAGTTAGATTTACTGGGAAGTTGTATTAAACATGTTAAACCTACCTGGCGGTGAGGTTCACCGCAATCTAAGAGATTTCTATGTATGGGAAGTTGTAACCAACTATAAGTTTTCTCATTGGTCTACTCATTTTTATAGTTATTGAATGACAACTGGATTTATAAGCAAAACATTTCACAATAAACATAAATGTTTTTATAAACATAAACCCCTATTTTTACAACAAATCCCACTGATCACTTAGCATTACATGTTTGCATCAACATAAATTCATCGCGGAAAGGGCGAGATGTAAAAATAACGAAAAAAGACTGATATCAGGGTCGAATCCAAAGTTATTATATATTATGAGATAAATAATCGTATTTCCAATGACATTTTATGTACCCTTCAGACCATATGTGATGCATGACGCACCTAGGAAGAGCGTGATTTAAAAAATTTCAAAAATGTCCGCTCAGAAAGGATTTTACTAAAATTCACCTCTAAGGCTGGGAAAGAGACCTCTAAGGACTATTGGTGTTTTCCAAAAACATTTTTTTGAATTACATCAGTGAAAATAAGGGATTCGGGGTACACACCATCACTATCAAACCTGCAACATTCATGGATAACATTCTCAGTGAATACTAATGGGGAAATGGGAAAAAATAAAATTGAACTTGAGTAGTATAAATAAATTTAAATAAATTTATTGTCAAAAAACAGTACAAACTGCGTATGATACATATAATACACGACGTTAGTATTATATTTTAACAACCAGCACTCTGAGGAAGATCAAAAATGAAAAGACGAATTTCTGCCTACATTTCGACGTTTAATACAACGTCATCAGGGCATAAAANCATCAGGACATAACTGTAAAAATACATAAAAGAAACAACAACAAAATTACAACGAAACAAAATCCACTCACTTCTCTTACAGTATCATCCTGCTCACCCTCACCTCTCCCTATTACTGTACACACTGTCAAATTCTCCAACCTGCCCGCGGTATTTACATATAGTTGCGTCACAAACTGAGTACGAAACCCTACTAAAATCCGTATGTCAATGCAAAAAAATTATCATAAAATACATTATTTAAGTACATTTACAAAACCTATTATACTTCTTACAAAACAAAATATCATAAAATATGTTATTAAAAATACAAAACTTATTATACTACTATCAAAGAATTATAAAATACTACCAAAATATCATAAACAAGTTAACATAATTCAAGTCAACACAATATTACAAAAAACAGCATTATCAAATTCATCGCACAGTATTACAAAATTACTTAATTAACATAATCAGTTTGAACACACATAGAAATACCGTACAGATTTTAAAATATATGAAACAAACTCCCTGAATTTAAATAATATTAAATATATTCTTCGGAATCTATAAATAACAGAAATATGTTCATTGCTAAATAACGGTTAAGCGTATAAAGGGTATTGATTATTCTAAGGTATATAACGTAATGTATATGAATGTTTTGGGATTCAAATATTTGTGATCGATGTAAAATTTCAAAGAAAATGAGTTCAAATATAATGCAATTTCCACTGTTTAAGATTTGGAAGAGTGAAGTAGAAAGAAGTATTAAGACAGTTAGTCGCCGATGTGCGCACTCCCATTTAACTCAACGCTCAACCAGTATTGAAACAATTGGTCGGGTTTAGACGACAACCGGCAGACAGTTGAGTCTGTGTGCTTTCTTGGGCGCGTTCTTGCACCATCCCATTGCTGCCAATAGTAACCGAGCGCAAAGACCTTTTGTCTTAAGACAGAAAGTAACCGGTGTGGGGTACTCTAATACTGATTTCGTCGCCATAAGATATGAGTGTGTTTACTATCGCATTCCTGCTGCACTTACTTGTTATGGAGCTTTCATGCACTAACTTATCTTGCTGCACCCCAATAGCACTGCAACAATAACTTGCCATGGAGGCTCTTAAACACTATGTTTCGCAAATATCGGTGATACATGCACTTATATATTTTCATATAGTTATGCAACCTTATTTCTCTCTTTCCTAATGCATTCACATTAAAAATAAATAGCGGAACGTAGGGTGTGCGCGCCTCTTAGAAGTTCTAAAAACTAAGTATTTGCACAAATTTATTAGAAGTGCTGACAAAAGTGATATTTATCAAATTGCTGACATCAGTTCGTAAGGTCGGTGTGAATTCTTTGTGACAAAATAGTCCTATGATTTTTTCCGCGTTTTCAGACAACGAACATGAATTTTTTAAACTGTATTTTTAGTTCATTTCAAGTAATGAAAGGGAAGTCATTTTCAATTCCCAGAACAGTCCACAAATTTTCCGTGAATTTTTATTTGTATTGTAAAATTATCTGCACTATCTTATATTAACTGCATAACGTATAATGATTTTCTAGAAAATCTATTATTAGCTGAGGGAAATTATTTGAAATTTATTGTCCTTGTATTCAAGAGAATAATTTTTTATGTGATTTTCTTCGGGAAATAGGGAAATAGATTTGCATAACTATAGTGTGTGAGTGTGTGCTAGTAGATAAATTTTATTTTCGTGTTCACATCAAATTTATCAAATAGCGAACATTAATGAGTTCCACAGAAATTTCTTCAACCACAATCTTTGCAATAAACGAACCGTGCAAGTGTAGACGATTAAGGGTGGAAGAAGCCAACATAAGCAACTTCTTCATTATCATTGAACTTCTTTCTACTCCCATTATGTCTTCTCTTTGGATGTTCTCTCTCTCAGAACTCTTTTCTTCCACGAATTTCCATTTTGGAAACCGAAAGCGGATCCTTCCGGAACACCCGCCTCTATTGTTTGCTCTTTTGTCCAGACTCTCTGCGCTGTGGTGATCTATCAATAGCTCATTTGATTACGGTAGCAATGGGCGTCCAAGCCACGCATTCTGCCAATTTTCCAAGCCCATTCACGCCATTGTCGAGGAGCACAATGAAGAACACACTTGTCACGGTGCGGAGACAAGAGGTTCGATCTCTTACTCAAGCGGCTTGCGCGACAAGAACAAGCGTGAACGCTTTCACGGCGCGTCCGATGCGGATCTTGCTATGCCAGTTCACAAAATGGCAGCCTAATCAACAGCTTGCTGCACTATAATGCATTTTGTCGTACACAATATAACAAACGTTCCGTAAAAACTAGCGTTGAAATTTTATTCCACGAGATTAAATTAGATCGTAAGATCTTTTTAAATACACGAACAAAATTATTCACTACCTTTGAAAAATTACACAAATTGTTGTGTGGATTATGAGGTGTCCAAAGCTCATCGTAATGCTTAAAAAAGGTGGTCGTATCGATGAAGACTCATACGGTTACTCCCTATCGACTCAAAAATTGAACAATCGCTTTACCTCTTGATCATGTCTAATGTTGCAAAACCGTAAGACAACGTAATCGCAAGTGTTTAACGCAGGATACAATGATCACCTTGCTCAAATATTGACTAATGTAGATAAATTAAAACAACTTAAAACTTTCTAGAAGCTTTAGCGAGAGTTTAATGTCCTAGGAGATTTCGGGATAGCGCAGTCGGTAGGCGCATGAGCGCGCAAAGCTCAAGGTCCCGGGTTCGATCCCCGGTCCCGTCTCCCATTTTCATTCGAAGTAACATGATTAATCTGTTACCTGGCGGTGAGGTTCACCGCAATCTAGGAGATTTCTATGTAAGTGTATTAATATTTATGAAACGGTTATGTTTGTTAAGTTTCTCCCTGTCTTCATAAAAAAGTGTATTGTTCACGAACACAATACTTTCGTTGCATTTCCCATCAAATGTTTGTTTTAATATAGGTTGTGGATTGATAGTGAATTAATTAAAAAGAATTGATTTGGTTTAGTAGAGTACTTACCTTTGCAAGTAGCAAAGCACGCAATTTGCCAGGGAGTAGTAGTCACTCCGGGTTCAATTTCCGACGAGGCCAGAAATTTTTTTTGTAGCTTTCCACCTCAATGTCCTAGTTCATATAACCGTGACTACCGAAAAGGGAGCCCTCCTCCTTCTATCCACCTCCTATTTTATTTTATAATTTAGTTCATTGTACTTTACTTTACTTTACTTTACTATTTTCTCTTTCTATCTTGGTGTACTACATCTTTCTTCACCCTCTGTAATTTGTATTTAACAAATTTTGCTCTACTCTTCATATTCTAACTTATCTTCCCGTACTTTACCCTACCTTGTAAGTGTTTTCCTATTCTTTTTTTATTCTATTTTATTGTATCTTTACTCTAAATTTTTGCATTTACCGTTTTTAAGATTTGCTCCTAATTCAATATTCTTCTTTTAAAGCCACTCACACTTACATTTACTTATCCAATGATTTGTTTTCCCCATTTCAATTATTAACGTCAGTCTTGCGTAAATTTGAGCTGATGTCGACTTTCTCTTTCAATGACAATGGACGCTAGATAGTAGAATTGCACCCGCCTCCTCATGGCGCATGCAATGGCAACATGATTCAATGACTTGTCGTTGAATCATGGCTAAGTGGTGCTAAATCAACTCAAATAGCTATAGGTTATAGTACCATTGGCTTAGTATTTCTGTGAGCCAAGGACATAACTGTTTTGAAACTTTGGTGACTAACTCCTTTCGGAGTAATAATAAATGACAAAGGAGCAGGGTACAAGCTTTGCTTAGGCGCTTGCTCCTCAAGAAGTTATTTTATACATCATTTGGCTTTTAAAAATATTTTGAAAAAATTGAAAACTCCGACTACTTCTAGTATAACTAATTCATACAGTTATTAACTACTCTATGTGTTATTAACCCCTCCATGTGTGCCAAGTTGTTGGCGAACCCAGCTAACCGACCCACCTACTCACAATAGTCCTACCACCCGTCTCCCAGCTCTTTATCACACCATGTTCAATAGCAAGATACATTTTCCATTTACAAATACTACAATAAAAAACTAGTAGAGTAAAACCATTGCACATACTTTCTCGTACGTTTCTCCGTCTACAGCATAGAGTGAAAAAAATTATATAGTGAAAGAGTAATTTCTGGCGTGTGGTCCTCTACATTTTGGTCGTCTTCCAGTGCTTATATTCATGCTAGATAAGTTGCTAGATAAACTTTTTTTTTCCATTTGAAAGTAAAATAAATATTGAGAATATTATTTCAAAACATATAACGACATATCAGTCTTATAAATATCGTAAAAGTGTTGTGTTAATGTAATTTCGTTGTAGGCAGAAATTAATGATTTTCGTATCTGCAGTGCGCTTGCTGTCCTCCTATGTATTTTATCATTATCATATCTTTCATTTCAGTTTACGAAAAATGTATTCTACGTCTGTTTGGTCCTTTTACACGGCTAAATATTATTCAAGATTCTTGAAACAGTCAACTAATGTGTAAGGGTAACAGACTGAAATTATTTTACTGCGTCTATACCAAACCTTCAAGCGAAATACCGCTAATACGGATGCAATGCATACTAACTGTACTTTACGTACAGAAAATCTTAGGAAAATCGTTGGAGCCGTTTTTGAGAAACATTCAAAAGAGTACTTTGACCTACATGTGAAGTATCCTTTGTTTTAAAGTAAAAAATAAAATAAAAAATACAGCACATGCATCGACAACAGTAAATTCTACCGAAAATACCAAATGCGAATTAAATTGATTCATCCGTTTACTCAGAATCGCTGCACACAGACGGACAGACGGACGCACGTTATGCCAAAAACCACTTTTTCAAAATCAGGGATCGCCAAAACGAATATTTCTGTCGGAATCTCTCTTTCGAATTTTTTCATGATTACAATACTTTCTATGTATATGAGAAAGTAATAAATAAGTAGCAACGCATGTAATTCCACTCGTGTGCGTGGTTGTCATGGGTAGAGCCACTGAGTGAGTTTCGATTAGAGACATCTAATAGAGCGAGCTGTTGCGAACACCATAGGTCGATAGTTTGGTGACTGTCGATATATCGTGGGCTGGCGGCGGTGACAAAGGTGAAACGACTGTATTTTGTTCCATTGTAGTATTTGTAAATAGGAAACGTAGCGTGCTATTGAAGCTTATCTACATGGAGCGATAGGAGGTAGGAGTTGGGTGGAAGGTAGGCGGACCGCTTAGCTTCGATTACCAACAACTTGACCCACGTGGAGAGGTTAATAGAAGTTGTTAGTAATAGAGTTATTGATACTAGCAGGAGGTGAATAGAGGAAGGAAGGTTCGTTTTTCCGTAGTCACAGCTATATGAAATGGGACATTCATGTGAAAAGCTACAATTTTTTCTCGTCCCATCCGGAAATTGAACCCGAGCAAGAACGCTGCCACCTGAGGGGCAAAACGACTGTAGATCCTCGCCCATTCCAAGCGTCGGTAAATTACTTTCGTACTTACTTTTTATATCTATAGAGCTCACGTCCGTTCTGTACCGTCTAGAGTACCTATAAGTAGAGTAACGCCGAAGTGCCTGCTGACCTGTTGACACTTTTGACTGGTGCCGCCATTTTGTGCCTTTTTTCGCGCCAATTTCAATGTTCTGAGGCAACGTCACCTAGACAACAGTACCATAGAACTCGCATATTTGCTCACAGAACGTATTAAGACTACGAGCTTAGCTACAGTATGAAGTCCATAGCAACTATTGTGTATCGTTTAGCAAATGTTGAATATATTGCANGCTACAGTATGAAGTCCATAGCAACTATTGTGTATCGTTTAGCAAATGTTGAATATATTGCAATTAATTATTATAATTGTAATAACCACCTTGAAAAAGCAATTCTAAATACGAATGTATGTTTATTTAGATAAAACTATATTATACGGGAACCAAAAATCGTAATATCACGTTTTTACGTAAAGAAAGTTTACTTTTATTTTCTAATACACCAAGTATCCAGCATTGACGCATTTACTATCTGTAAAGTCTCATTTCCAAGTAGTATTCTTTGTGCATGATATTCAAAATGCCGAAGTGCGCAATTAGGGGTTGCAAGATTTTTTTCTGGGCAATCTGCAGTTTGTCGCGTTCCGAAATATTTTGAAAAAAGAAGGAAATGGATAGAGTTTGTCAACAAACCAGACTGGGAACCCCGGAAATATGCAGTATTGTGTGAAGTGAGTATTTTTTTTCAAGTATGTCCATCGTTTCAAAAATGACACGTTTGAATTTCACGTTTTTTAAATTTCTTAAATTAGGCTCATTTTTCTGATGAAATGTTGGAAAAAGTGAGAGAGGATAAGAAGAAAAATTTAAAGAGGAATGCTATCCCAAATATTCTTCAACTCGTAGTGGAATATGTTACCTTAAAACTTACGAGCCAAAATGAAAAACACAGCAGTCTGAAAACACGTTATATTAACACCGACGATACACTAAGAAAAATTATACAGATGGAAAAAGTATGCCAAAAAAAGATTATTATTATATCATTTCTATATACTTCAACGATATTTATTGCTGTATAATTTAGAAGCACATTCGTATTCTTATTTTAATTTTAATGTGTTGCAGCCATACAGAATACTGAGTCAATGCTTTTTGAAGAAAACGAAACTGAGAATGTAGAAGATGTGACAGAAGAATATCCACTAAAGGATAAGTCAAAGACACAATCTGGAAGGTAAACTACGGCAATTGAAAGAAATTTTATTGAAAAGTGAAAATATACAAATAACCGCGCAAAGTTAATGCACAGAATGCAAGATTTGAAGAAAGAAATGTGTAACAAGGAAATGGAATTAAAACATTGCAAACAGTAAACAGTCAATATCATATCTTGAAGAAAATGATTGGTCAAATATTTAGTGATGATCAAATTAATATACTGAAAGGAAAGAGTAAGAAAATATCGAAGTGGTCTAGTGCAACATTGGCAAAGGGGTACAGGTGGAAATTTGCTTGCCATAATCGCGGTTATGAAAGTATAACAAAGAAAGAAGGAATTTCTTTACCAGCGATCAGGACATTGCAGAAAAACAGAAGAAAATATACAATTCGAATCCGGTGTACTTGAAGAAATTTTTGAATTTTTAAAAGTTTAAAAACTTACTTGGATTTTCGTTTTAAAATTTCTTCTTTCAGCTTTATCGATTCTACCTCAATATTTGGAAGCAAGACAGTTGGCAAACAATATCTTGTAAAATAATTAATATTTATATACTTTATATTGTTGTAAATAGTAAGCTGTACAATAGTCTCCTTGTTATATTATTTAATTCATTAATGTGTAAATTAGTAGTAGTAACTAAGAATTGTTTAACTGTAAATTTGAAAAAAGTCCCTATTTTAGTTCCTTGGGTGTCAAATGTGTTAAATGGTTCTTTTGAATGATTTCTTGTAAATGTAGAAAAAACTGAAATGATCTTTTGGAAATGTGACGCTTCTTGTTCATCAACTCAAGATAATGAATGGATAATATTTACCCTGTTATTTAACCAGCTCTTACGAAAAATTCAATAACATTTCCCTTTGTCATTGTTATGTCACTTTCTTTGGATTGATTGAAATACGAAAATTCGCATTTATACATCAATCAACAAGTGATATTATTAATATTATAAATTAATATTAGTGATCAAATTAATATTATTACTGCGTAATTGAATCGTTACTGTATAAATATTAAAGTGTACGCTCATTGCAATGTTATTCATATTATGTTATCATGACAATTATTCATTACAATTTGGAAATACTGGGCATCGCTTAAACCATGTTCACACTAAGCGCTGAGTCCATCGTTCGCATGCGCTTGCTCAGTGCGGTTACATTACTTAGTTGCGCCGCAGTGTGAACAGACTTTTGGGCACAAAATGGCGATCGGTGTTACTCTAATTATAGGTACTCTAGTATCGTCCAGAGTGCGCCTAGAGAGTGTGACCGATGCGCGTTATGTTTGTAATTTGCTGCGCCATTTTTCCGTCAATGGGGAGAAAAATTTAAAATTCCAAGATACATTGCAATAGAATTTATTCATGTCACTTTAATGTCTGTCGGACCTNTTCGAGAACCGCTAATCCGATTTTAGTTAGTCTCTTTTTATTCTCATATATGGAAAAAATTGATATATATACACACTCTGGCATGGTTTGCGTGTATATTTTGTTATCTTAGGTATCATAAGTAATAGGCAATAACGATAATAGACAATCAAGTCTGGGGAAAATCAATATTCGGAGAGAGATTATTGCATATGCCGCCTAATTGGTTAGAGAGATTAGGTGGAAGCAATATTGTTTGTCTCAAAGAGTTCTACAAAAAAGTCCGCGATAGCATATGTCTATCCACAAACATTTCACCAAAATTAATGAATAAATGTTTAAAAATAGATGTGTTAAAATACTTCAACTTAAAAGAGTAATTCAAGTAGATAAAAATTTATCCAAATTCAATTAAATGCATCCTGTGTTTCGTGCATTTAAGAAAGATGAAAAATGTCTTTCTTCTTCTTCTTCTTCCTCTTCTTCTCTTCGAATCACCCGTCTTTGGGGTACGTCAGATCAATCACTTCCTAGATGCTTGTGCTCTCTTTTTCTCCCAATAGTTTTTCATTCTATCCGATCTCCTCCTTTCCTCCTCTGATACCTGAATCGTTTTTTTTTTGTGTGTTGATCTTGGCTTGGAACCTCTTAGTTTTGTCTTTGGTCGCGGTCTTGGCTATACCATTCTTCAATATGGTTTCGGTAATCTATAGTTCTCTCAGATCCTTTTACACTTCCTTAAACCAATTGGGTTTAGTCTTCTTTTCGTAAAAGAAGTCAAAGATTTGTTTAGTTAATCTGTCAGGATTCATTCCGTGTATGTGTTCATAGAAATCAATCCTCCTTTTCGTTATGGTATCCGAGAGACTCTCCGACTTTACGTAGAGGGTTTCGTTCCTATAGAAAACTTGTTTGTTATTTTGGAATTTGGGACACATGCTCTTCCTCAAAAATTTTTATCTCCTTGATTTCCAATTTCTCTATTTGTTTGCCCTTTCCTCCCCATAACTAGTGCTGCTGCATAGAGTGCCTCCGGCTTAAGTACTGTATTATAATGTCTTATTTTGGTGTTCCAAGAGAGGGTTTTAGGAAAACTTTTTATATCGTAAAATTTGCACGAATAGTTTAGATCTTACAAGGGTTTTAGTTTCGCAAGCAATCGCGGCCGCCGCAACTGCCCGCGTCGTGTTTTGCCTCGCGAGGGCCATGAAAGCATTGCGGTATTGCAAGAAACCTAGTGGTGCATCACGTGAAACAAACATATTATACTTACATTAGTGTATTTGAATCACGCACCACTTTGACGGGAACATGGCGAATCTCGATGGAGGGGATAGATCGGCCACACTCTCTCTAGAAGCTATCTGATACCTTCTAGACTCACTGTGGTACCGTGAAACATTACCTCTTTCAAAACAGATAGAATTCATGGTTATATGGAAACAAAATTTAGTAGTAAAAAAATTGTTGTATTTAATTTAGTATAATGAAATATCCTTTTTAGTATCTCAAATCCTACAAATTTTTATAAATATTAAGAAAACTTTGTAACACTATTAGCATGTATTACTTGTAAATAAATAATACACCTGCATGCTTTACACAGTACTGAGTAATATAGACATTTCTTGACATGACATTTATTGTAAACTTATATTGATTCAAATTCATTAAATGCATAATTTATTTATTTTATAAATCGTATTATATAATTCTCTCTCACTTGTCAGTTGTAGTGGCCAACAATGCTTCCAAAACATAATTGTTGTTCCTTGTAAACATAATTATAATTTGATGATAATAAACTTAATTGAACGTTAATAACCTTAAAATATTTATCTAATTATTGAATATGTGTTTAAAAAATGATTTACGTATTTTTGAAAAATAAATAAATATTAAATCAAGAGAAAATTGTGCGAAAGTTATTATTTAAATTATATAAAAAACAGTAAGAAGTAACTATGGGACAATGCTGTTGAACACGTAATTGTAAGCGCACAAAACTTGCACCCGGGAACCGAGCACTTTTAAGTCATGTTTCAAGTGGGTATGTACCAATGAATACTATGTATGCCCCATCCTGGCCCAGGTTCGCCCCATCCTGGCCCGGGTTTTTCTCCGTTTTTCCTTCGGGTAGAGGCGGATTTCTTATACAGGTTCACTAGGCTTTGTTTACGGGCGTGTTTATTGTAACAATAAATCGTGAATTTAGTGTTTTTTCAATTCTTAAGATTTTTAAACACTATACTCAAGTTAATTATAGTTATACAAATTATAGTTCGATAATAATTTGTACATG
>NNCF01131523.1:0-20516 GCA_002313205.1 Laupala kohalensis | reverse complement strand
GCAAGCCACAGAAATGGATTCGCAGTAAGGCTAATGGGTACCGTTTCCTGTCTGTCTTCAGAGAAAAGGGTAGGGTCCAAGAGAGGGTCGACCATCTGACCCAGGCGATGCATCACGACGCTGATGAATCCATTCCGAAAACATCTATTTTTCCGCGAAGACCTCATGTCCCCTTGTGGAACGACGCATGTCGGTCCGCCATTCGGGCAAGGCGAAGAGCATTGCAGAGATTTAAGGCTAGTCCATCTCCGGAAAACATCGCCGCATATAGGATTGCTAGAGCAAAAGCGCGCAGAACTATCAAAGAATCCAGATCCACCTCCTGGAAAGAGTTTCTAAGCACCATTAAGAGAACAACATCGTCTACTAAAGTATGGGAGTCAATCCGAAAGATATCTGGAAGGTATTCTCGAGTCCTAATATCTGGACTAAATTATCAGGGTCGGGTTCTCACCAACAACAGAGAAATGACAACAGTGATGGCTGAATAATAAATTAATTGTCAAAAAACAGTACAGACTGCGTATGACCACGTTGAGGACAATAAACTAATTTACTCTCCGGAAGCAAGTAAGGGACCATCCCATCAATTCCGATCAAGGGCCCTAAGGCAGAGGCGGATTCAAATTTTTTTGCATAAGTTCCTAGATAAGATAAAATGTTAGCTGTAAATATGTTTGTAATTTAACGCAAATATGTTTGTAAATTTACATGTACAAGTTATTATCGAACTATAGATTATTCTGATTATAGTGTTTAAAAATCATAAGAGTTGCTGACCTAATATTACAGCAAACTGCGATCCTGATTTCGCGAGAAAAGGGGAAATAACAAAGAGCACGTCTTTTGATTTCGTTCGATCAACTAGGAACCCTACAACTCTTCCTTTTCTATGTGGGATCTTGAGTCTGCTCTAGCGACAGTCCACGACACTGCTCCTGGACCTGATTCAATTCATTATGAAATGCTGAGACAACTCAGTCTCGAGTCGAAAGAATACCTTCTGGATGTCTTTAATCTTTCATGATCCGAGGGAGTATTCCCTAATTCCTGGAAGGAAGCAACGCTTATCCCTTTATTGAAACAAGGTAAGGACAAAACGACCATCAGTAGTTATCGAAGCATTGCCTTGACGAGTTGCGTCGGTAAAATTCTCGAGATAATTATCAACCGACGTCTCGTCTGGTATCTTGAACGGCATAACTTGCTGAGTCGATCTCAGTGTGGTTTCAGGAAATTTCATTCCACCCTGGACAACTTACTTCTCCTGGAAACAGCAATTGAAGATGCTTTCGTCAGAAGACAAAACGTCATCGGAATACTCTTTGACATCGAGAAGGCTTACGATACTACTTGGCGTCATGGCATTTTACAACAACTCAATGCCTGGGGGTTTAGAGGACGTCTTCCTCTGATGCTACAGTCATTTCTGGATCAGCGCTCCTTCCGCTACATAATTGGAAGAGACATCTCGGATCTCCTTCAAGAGAACGGTGTTCCTCAGGGCTCAGTCCTGAGTGTGACCTTATTTGCAGTGGACATAAACGGTATAACATCTGCTATAAAGAATCCTGTTTTACACTATCTTTTTGTCGACGACTATCCTATCTTTTTTTCATGGCAGAGTGTCACAGATGCGGAGTAACAAATCCAACTCGTCCTCAATAGATTATACCACTGGTCGAAAACGACTGGCTTTCGTTTCTCTGCTGAGAAAACAAGCTGTGTTCTTTTCAGTAGGAGACCAAGCCTTCTGGCAGAACCTCACCTCGCCCTGGGGAACAACGTTCTATAATTCTATCCTTCTGTAAAATTCTTAGGTCTAATTTTTGATCAGAGACTGAATTGGATTAAACATCTGAGACCTAAGAGAAAACATTAAAGTCTCTGAATTTATTGAACTGCCTGAGTAGCAGGAAATGGGGCGCTGATCGCTCCTCCTTGCTCCAGTTTTATCGAGCATTCATAAGATCTCGGCTGGATTATGGCTGCGTATAGCTTTGCTCGTGCAAGATATTTAAAGAAGTTGGATAGTGTCCACCATGCAGGACAACAACTTGTTACGGGAGCCTACGGCACTAGTCCCATTTCGAGTTTGTATACCGAGAGCGGCGAACCATATCTTTACCTCCGGCGGCAACTCCTCTTGCAGCGACACTTTTGCCACGTGCTAACTTTACCCGACAATCTGGTGCACAACGCGGTTTTTCATCCTCCTTCTTCCATCCGTTTTAACAACAACAGACGGAGAGCAACCAAACCTTTTGGATATCGCTTCAAACAAATTTTGGAAACCTTGAATATACGCACTCCAAAAGTCTTTAATCAAGGTTGCAGTTAAGACTTTGGGCTTTGCACAAGCCGAAAATTAATTTCCATATTTTGCATCAAGACGAGAAGAACACTCCAGCTCTGATGTTGAGGGTATACTTTCACCTAATCCTCGACAAACACCGGGTCCATATCCCTGTGTTTACCGACAGATCGAAGCAAGCTGATGTGCTCCGTGGTTTTTCCCCGTGAGACCGGTGGCTACCGTCTAGGCGACTTGTGCAGTGTTTACACCGCTGAGTGCTACGCCATATTGAGAGCTTTGCGATCAACAAAGTGCTCCCGCGGATCACATTTCCTGATTTGTTCTGATTCGCTTAGTGCCCTACAAGCAATCCAGAACATGTATCTAGCTGATAAGCTGATCCAGAACATCCAGGATGTACTTTTCTCATTGCAAAGTGATGGAAAGAACATAATGTTTTGCTGGATTTCCGAACACATGTGCATAACAGGAAATGAGGAAGCAGACGTTTCCGCAAAGACGGCATGCCTCAAGAATCGCGTGAATTTCTCCACGATTCCAAAACGAGATCTCCTAAATTCCATCAAGGATTCTGAGTGAATGGAACAATGAGTGGTTAGCTGTTGAAATGAATGAGCTCCGACTTTTCAAATCATCTGTTAAGTCATGGATCAGTTCCTGTAGGCCAGCTTGGCGCGACGACCCGCCTGCGCATAGGACATTGCCCTCTCACTCATGGGTATCTCTTACTACTTGATGATGAACCCGTTTGTGAGGAGTGTAGCTGTTCTCTGACAGTGCGTCACCTACTAACTGATTGCAGAAGATACTCGAGTATACGGAGACAAATTGGTTTGGCTGCAGATTTACCAACACTTCTCAGAAATGAAACGTTTAATGTTAATAAACTATTGAATTATATATTAGTAGATCGGGGCTCCTCCCACAAGTTCTCGGGAGGGTTTAAATTTGCATTCCCTTTTCATCTTTCCTGTCTTCTTTCCTTTCATCCTTCGTCTGTAATGAGAAAATATAACCTTTTAGAATTTTGTTTCTTTTTTGTGATATAATGTATTGGGGAACTGTTTTCCTTTCTTTTCTTTCATCTTTGTATTTAGATATTTGTTGAATTTAGGAGGGTTTTTAGTGGGTATGGTCGAGATATTCGGAGAGTACCACACACGGGGAAGAGTCACTACGGCTCTTCTCTATGGTGCGAAACTGCATTTTTCCCACCTGCGTGGGCTCTAATGACCTTGCTGTTGACGATCCCTTAAAGCCTCACAAAAAAATGGGAAATGAGTCTTTAACTAAAATTTTGAGCAGATTAGGACAAATAGTTAGTCCGATTAAAGAAATTAATTTGGGACTGACGGATGATCTGGCACATGTAAAATCTTTCAACCGATTCGCATACGTAATTTTGAACGGGACGACGATCGCAAGTACAATAAACATTTAGGTACAAGGACACCCATTGACAATATGTCTGAAACAAGAAAATAATTTGTGCTTTATCTGTAGATCAGCAAACCATTTTGCACGCGAATGTACAATGCAACGAAAGGAAATAAAAATTAATATAAGAGACAGAGAAGGGAGGGAGGGAGGAGAGCAAGCTCAGACGTCGCAGAAGGGGAAGGTAGAATCCACCTCACAATGGCGGCCATAGTGCGCGGGAAAAAATTAGAAGATGAAAGAGTGACAAATGAAGGATTTTGTGAGAATTTGGTATCCGAGATGTCGAGAGAGGTAGAAGGAGATGGACAAGGTGATGGACACGCAAATAATACTAACGCCAATGTAGATTGTAGTGGATATCATCAGATGGAGTCTGCTTCAAAAGAAGGTTTACAAAACATGAGAGAAACAGTTAATATCAGCAACTTGTCTCGAAAATAACAGAACATAGAGAAGCCAGTATGGCTAAGATGACAGATAGGTGAAGAAAAGAAAGTATGGAGAGTACCAAGAATTAACACAGAAGAGGAAACAAAGCTTTCGGAAGACCAAACATGTAATGAAAGGGAGGGTGAACTTGAAATTGACAGCGCAGGGGAGAAAAAAGTAGGAGAATAGACACAAATGGAAGATAATATATTAGAAGGATACACTGAGATACCCTCAGAAAAGAAAACAAAAAAGTGAGAAAAAATAAGGTCAAAAATTGAACAAAGAACTTGAATACAAAAATACTGAGAAGGATCAAAGCACTAAAACCAATGTGAATGCTTCGAAAAAGGATGGAAACAATATTAAGGATATGGTAGAGAAGATGACGTGGAGTACTGATTTTGCTGGTTCTAAAGCACCACTCTTCATAATACTAAATGCAAATACCACGAAGTATACTTTACAATTAGCAAAAGTTCATTAAAAACTCCAAAGTTTTACTTACAGTGATAGAAAGTGCTAAAAAAGAATGTAACGAAAGAAAATTCTAGCTCGAATAGTCGGGTTAGAAAAAGGTATACTTTTGGGAGAAGTCTAAGTACTCCTTATCACAAGCCATTCAAGCATCTGTGAAATGGAATATACAACAAAAATAGAAACTATTAATATTTGTGCAATTATTTCTGAAACAAAAAAGGAAATGCTAAAGGACCATATTAAAGCTAATGAATCGGACATAATATTTCTTCAAGAAGTAGTCACTGAAAAAATTAATTTCATCCCCGGTTTTTTAATAATATACAATGTTGGGGAAACGGGAAGAGGCACGGCCATCCTCTTCAAACAAGGGTATGAGGTCAGCAATGTAGTTATGCTGCCGTCAGGGAGGGGGATAAAATGCGATGTTAATGGGACAACACTTGTCAATATATACGCGCCGTCAGGAAACAATAACAGAGATGCGCGAAGTGCTTTTTTTTATAAAGATCTTGCTTATTTAATAGTAAATAGTAAAAAACATCTCATTATATGAGGGGATTTTAACTGTGCTGGATCGGATCAGGACTGTCAAGGGAAACCAACATTCTGCAAAAGTTTAAATTCTGTAGTAAAAAAACTGAATTTTAAAGATATATGGGAAGAAAAAGAAAAGACAGACTATTTACGTGCAAGAGAATATCTAGCGGCTCTAGAATTGATAGATTCTACGCATCAAAAGAGTTGATTGATAAAATAGAATATATAGATATTGCTCTCGCACCCTTTTCTGATAATCACACAGTCGTTATGAAAATATTTCTTCCATCACGACCGATGGCAAGAGGAAGGTCTTATTGGGAGATGAATATTTCACTCTTAAATTACAATTTTTAGAGATGCATTTATTAAAAAATGGAAACAACTTCAGTCAAAGAAACATAATTATGTTGATGTAGCAGAATGGTGGGAACAATGTGTAAAAGTGAATGTTACGAATTTTTTAAAAATACTCTTCAGGACTGAAAAAACGGGAAGAAGAACGGAAGTTAAATACATATTTCCTCTGTCTGAACGAAATAAATAGATTATATTATATCTAAGGGAGATAATGAAAAAAAAATTTCTAGCACTAATCATTAGTATATATAGGAAAAGGATGGAAGCAGCTAAAATTCGGAGTAGAGATTTGACATCGCAAAATGAACTTGGCAATATGTATCACGTGATTGCTGGTAGGAAACGCAAAAGCTGTAAATTTATTTCAGGGTTTCCAAAGTAATGAAGAGTCCATTGTGGGGCAGTCTCAAATCATGAATCATGCCTATCAACATTTCAAGAAAATTTTCGAGGCGACAGAAGAAAGTAACCACTATGAGGTTGTGATGAAGGACGTGATAAAGTGTTGGAAACTGAACCAGGAAAAAGGGACATTTTCAACTCTGATAAACCAGTTGACGAGGTTAAGGAAGCTGTATTTTCCGGAGTTAGTAATAAATCCCCAGGATCTGATGGAATATCTGTAGAATTCGTTAAAGCATTCTGGGAAATTATAGAAAAAAATTTACATGAAGTAATCAAGACAGTTCTTTCAAGGTCAAAACTAACTGAATCACAATATCACGGAATAATTGTTCTCGTCAACAAGTCACCAAAAGCTTGCAATTTAGAACATCACAGGCCAATTACTTTGTTGAACACCGACCCCCCAGGGGACTTACATCTAGTAAATACGTGTTTGGCAAACACGGTGCCCCGAGCTGAGTCTGACAATACTTCCACTTACCTGTGTTGGCTCCTTCCTGTCTCTTTTCTAACCTTCCTGGGTCACCTCTTGTTCTTTTCGATCCCGACGCTATTAAGGCTAGGGTATCTTTCATTTTCCTCATTTTTTTCATCCCTTTCATTTTTGTCCCCCTTATTCTTTGTCCCCTCCTTATGTGTTTGTCATCAATGTTTTGATATTTGGTTTTGAGATATGTTTTGGTGTGTTGTTAATCAGGAGGGTTTTTAGTAGGTATGGTTGAGTCATTCGGCGAGTCATGTTCTCTCCCTAGTGCATAACTGCATTTTCCCTACCTGTACAAGATTTTAGGGCTCCAATGACCTTTGATGTCGACATGAACCGTAAAGCCCCACAAAAGAAATTGAACACTGACTACAAGATTGTTACACGTGTTGTGCGAAATAGCTTAAAACAAACTCTTCCTGGTGTAATACATCCTACACATGCGGCTGCAGTTCAAGGAAGACGAATAATGGATAAATTAATGGTATTAGAGATGGGATTGCACATAAGATAATTGAGGAGAAGACAGGTGGAATATTGTCTATAGGTCAACAGACCTTCGATCGTGTAAATCACAAATATCTGCACAATGTGTTACAAGAGACTGGTTTTGGTAGTAAATTATGCAGCTGTATACAAACGTTGTATGCACACAGTTATTCAAAAATACAAATAAATGGGTTTCTGTCGTATAAAATTCCAGTCAATAGATCAGTGAGACAAGGATGCCCGCTGTCAATGATGTTATTCTGTATTATACTTAATCATTTAGTAATAGCTCTAAACAGAAAATTCAGTGACTCGTCAAACCTTCAAAAAATGCTGTCTGTCAAAGCATATATGCGGATGATGTAACTGTAGTGTTAGAAAAAGAAGAGGATCTGCAACAAACTCTAGAAGTGATACATAAATACGGCAAAGAAGCAGGTGCTGAAATAAACATGTCAAAAACCACAATACTACCCTTTGCTGAAGNTAAAGATATTTGGTATACGGTTCTCATCTGATTTAAATGATGCATCAAATTACAATTTCGAAATATGGGCTCTAATGACCTCGATGTTGACGAGCCCTAAAGCCCCACAAAAAAAAAAAAAAATTTCGAAATAGTTTTTAATTCTATGCAAGGAATTGCAAAAGACTCAATATTAAGAGAATGGAATTTACAACAAAGAATATTGTATATTCAGGCATGACATTCAAAACTTTGGTATGTGGCGAAAGTGTCACCAATACCAAATAAGCAAATAGTGAGAGTGAAAAAGTTAATACGGCAAATACTCTGGAGAGGAAACGTATTTAGGGTCCCATTGAATAAAATGAGTGTGTCTAAGGCAAAAGGAGTCTGGAGATAATGTGATGTTAAAGAAAAATGCGACATTTTATTTGTTAAAGAAGTAATAGATTCTTTAAAAAATGCTCAAATATTTACAAAATATCGGTTCACATATTGGACTGAAAACGTCGGTTTGGAAAACCCGCCGAACATTAATTCAGTGCCAAGAAATTTAAAATATGTTAAACACTTCTTGGAAAAATGTGTTTATACTCCCTCAATATACGAGGAAATCAGAAATGAAAACTTGAGAGATTTTTTAAAAAGCACAAAACAGATCTGCATGGAAGTGATGAAAATGAAGATAACAAAGTCCAGAAATGTTGACAAGAAATCAAATGTGAAATGGCAATATGTGTGGAGAAATGTTCATGGCAAATTTCTACCAAATGAAGTTAAGGAGACTTGGTACAAAGCAATAAATTATGTGATTCCGACCAATGTTAGGCTTTTTGAAATACGAATATGTGAGTATGGGAACTGCGGGTCATGCGGTAAACAAGACACGATACAACATCGCCTTACAGAATGCAAACATGTCAAAGAACTTTGGAACAACGTTAAGAAGAAAATGGCAAAGAATATGTAGAATACCACTGCTAGATGCCAAAGAAAATTTTTTAATTAAACCAGACTACCAATATTTTATCAGTTTCAAAAATAATACTATTTTATAGTTCTTAGCACATTATGTCCATTACACGATGACGGAAAGACAACAAAGCGAAGATCTTCAAGAAAATTATGTAAATCAATATTTAAGAATAACAAAAAATCAAGAGAGAAAGTATTTCTCCAATTATTTAAGAACTATCTTAATGAGCCAGTAGATACATATTGTTAAGATATGTTAAAATAAAAAAAAATTAAAAAAGTGGTAGCGTCTTCGCATCCACGAGTCCGCTGAACGGTAGAACGTGGGTTCAAACCCTGTTCTACGGTGGGTTCAAACGAACTAGGTGGGGTTTTCAGCTGGGGTTTCACTCACCTACTCCAGACAAACGTCGATTCGGTACCATAAGTTTGATGAGATAAATGATTTTCATTTTTCTTACTTTCCTATATTAACTTAGTTGAAGTGGCGTTGCTTCGAATATTGATATTACATAACGTTCCTGTGATATTTTGTCTGTTATCTTTATTAATAATTGTTTTGTATAATGTTAACATTTTGCTCGGAAGTAAAATGGAAATACTGAATTAAAAATATTTACAAAGATGTTCCAATACTTATTTGTCACTTCTAACGATATCCATATCGAATTTCATTTATTGTTTGTGTTATTATATACTCCTATATTTGACTATTATGTAATAAAATAGCAACAATACACATTGGACGATTTCTACACTCCATTCTTTTTTGCTTTTACAGCACGTAGTGATGGAGAAACGCGTCTCTAAAAAAAATCGAATAATTTAACTATAAAAAATCTTTTTTATGACAAATGAAACGGTTTATATCTATAAATTACCTTATTTAAAGCCAGTGCCCATTTACTCCCATGCATAAGGGAACATACTCAGAGTTCGTATTTGCTTTTGATCTTAGAATTGTTTATGAGTAAATTATTATAAGAACTCTTATAAACACTATTAACGAAACCAAACCTGATTCCGCTATAGAAAGTCGTTGTTATAGATAGCAAGAATTTCCGGACTTCTCAGTTGATTTCATTGGTTGACTCACGGTTAACGATATTTTTAACTCGTCACAATACAGAAATGTTAATTCACGTCTTAGCACAGGACGTTGCTGAGTTACTGGCATGTGGGTTACTTGCACTTGAGTTTAAATGTTCATAAGTAGCTTGAGATATCACTCGCGGTTTAAATTGCCAAGAGTTATCGTACTTGTTTATTGAATGTATGTTACTTGTGAGACGGTTGCCAGTTCAACCTCGTGAACAAGGGAGCGAGACGTGCTCCATGCGGAGATTTCTCGTATGGAGAGTGGCGCTCTGCAAATTTTTCAGCTCTCACAAGCGAACAATTGTCGCATGATTTTAAAATTATTTGTCATTGAAATAATTAGCGCTTATAATGGTAAATAATACATTGCAAATAGAAATAAAGAGGAAATTTGAAAGTTGGAAGATATTGTGAAGGCGACTGTATTTGTTCTTATTGAAACTACATTCGTTCAGTAGCGTACCTACATCTAATCTAATTTGAGGAGGCCCTACCTCCAAATAACAGACAAAAATGTTCGCTTGACAATAAGTGAATATCGATGCACCAGCGTATTTTAAGAATGCGAAACCCCTATTCCCCCCGCCTAGCATCCATCAATATCAATTTGTCTACATGTGTCATTTGTCAGTCAAATAATCATACTGACCTCAGATATCACACACAAATTATAGTGGATTCGCAGAAGAGCATTTTACACAGATCCGAAGACCCTAGCTGAAAATCTTGAACTCCTCAAAACTATCAATATTTCCCGTTGTGACCTAGTTTCACAACTTGGTAATGGCAGTGTAATTATCCTGATTGTCAAAAATTCAGTGTTAATATTGCACAAACCGTGTGCAAATCCGAACATGAGTTAGTCTCGGATAGAAAAATACAAAAATATGCGAAAAAATACCTGAAAAATCCAGAAGCAATATATTCATGGGAAGAAATGCACCCTCCAGGAAGTGATGCCAATCCCGTAGAAGCAGTTTGCTAAACGAGATCCAGAAGGGTAAATTCGAATGATGGCTTCATTCTCTTTATCCTCACAAAAAATGGACAGTGGAATGAAAACTTTAATAAGTAATGCTAAATGCAGAATGCTGTAATTTTAAAATATCATATTAATAGTATCGTGTCGCTCACATTTCTAGTCTGATTCTCAAGTTATCATATGTCTTTGCTTATCCGAGTGAGAGGGTAGTCAGGTGGCAACACGCAATTAAAAAAGAATGGTTTCCGAGAGAAACTGAGATAATTTAAATACACTTTTTTGGTTATTTACAATGCTTAACCCAAAATTAAGTCTAGTCTAAGGTTGTTCTTGGAGGGGAAAACTGTTAAGGGAATAACTTCGGATCATAAGGGGTTACTATTTGAAATTGGTAAATGAAGGTTAAGATATTGCTGGAAAAAAATTACGAAAAACAACCTTAAAATTGTTTTCAAAGAAATTGACTAAGACCCATGAATACCACGATGAAATAGATCATGTGAAGGAATATGTGGATAAAATGCAGGTCCATTAACTTCGAGTGGAACGTGAATGCGCACCATGGAAGAGGACAAATTCACGAACAGGTTAACTGTGATGGACAGACAAACTGAAAGTTTTGAAGAAAAAAACGGGGAGGGTCAGCAGAAAGTTACTGTCTACTTACCATGTTATGGAAAGTTATTCGACACGATAGTGTTGAATAGATTAGAGGAGGAAATAGAGACCAGAAATTTGCGAAATGATGCACAGTATGCGTTCCGGAAAGGTCGCTTAACATCAAATGCACTTTATAATAGAGAATAGGGAAAAAGTGTTTAGCACTATTTCTAGATATTTAATGCGCCTTTCATAATGTTCAGTGGAAGGAAATATCTGAAAAATTGAAAGAGTATAAAATAAACACACATATGTACAATCTTATAATGGATTACTTCACGAGACTATATACATTCATAGAAATATGCCTTGCAAGGGTTATGCAGCAGAATAACAAGGGGTGTCCACAGGGGTCCCATGGCGGCCCTCTTTATTGGAATATTGTCATAAATGTGTTGACAAAGTGCAGTTTAAGATGATCGTGTATACCGATGACACAGTGATGATAGTGCGTGGAGAGTCTCGGCGGGATATTGAGACGCGAGGAAACAGAATATTACAAGAATGTGCAGAATGGTGTTCGGAAAATAAATTGGAAATTACGGTGAAAAAGACATTTGGATTGGTATTCGGATCTATATAGGTTCGGAAGAGAGAACCGGTCATAAAGATGGATGGTCGACAAATTAAAATACAGTATCGGTATATGTATTTGGGGGTTGTATTTGATGACGGACTGCGTTCCGGGAAACATTTGTAATATCTGGAGAGAAAGATCAAACGCACCTACTATCAATGATCACGAATTGGACTAACTAAATTCTATATAGGAAAAAAGGAACTTTCAATTTTATAAGGAAGTAATTATACTTATGATGATGCACGGTTTGAGACGTGGTAGGATGTGATTAGAACTATCAAAGCACGTGAGCGCTTAGGAAAATTGCAAAGGATGAGTTTAGTCTGGTTGGCTGGCCCATATAGACCTGCAAATGCACTCAATGTATTACTGGGGGTTCTACCAATTGATTTGCGTATCCAGAAGTGGGCTTTATGAACAACCATGAGGCGAGGAGTATTGATGTTAGATGGATAGAAGGTTTAAAAAAAGAGAAAAGATGGAAAAAAGGATTGACGGAATTGCTCCTGGAAGCATGGCAAGTCGCAGGAAGAAATGACTGAAAGGACCCTTGTAAGGTTTGTGGAAAGAAACAGAAAATGCTTTCAACCGACAAGGCCGACAGAGGTCTAAAGAGCGCTTGGGGAGATAAATAGTTATTTGAAGGAATTATTGAAGCTGGAAAATGTTTATGTAATAAAAATGATGAGACAGTAGACCACCTATTGTGGAAGTGTGAGCTGTATGGGTCGGAGAGAAAACGTTATGTTAAATTATGAAAAGGCAGTGCCTAATTCAAAAAAAACAACAACCATGCATTAATTGACACAAAAGGGAAATACAAANAGACAGGTTTTAGGTGAATACGAAGAAATGATACGGCAAGTGAAAGAAGGACTGAAGGTATGAATGGTGAAGAGAGACGGGAGTAGAGTGGAAGAGTGAAACAACGGATAAAGAGTGAAGAATAACAAGGAAGAATCAAGCATAAAAAATAGTTTTAAGAATTACAAAGATAATTGTCATTTAATGTTTTCCGATGTACACGTCGCATTAAATAATAAACTGAAACTAGTAGTGCAAAACCATTGCACATACTTTCTCATATACGTTTTTCCATCTGCAGAATAGAGTGACAAAAAATATCGCAAAAGCATTATGTAAATGTAATTTCGTTGTAGACAGAAAAATAATGTATTTTCCTATCTGCGATGCGTTTGTGTGTACATTAACATTATCATATCTTTCATTTCAGTTTACAAAAAGTGTATTCTACGTCTACTTGATTCATTTACAGAGCTAATTATTCTTCAAGATTCTTGAAACAGTCAACTAATGTGTAAGGGTAACAGACTGAAATTATTTTACTGCGTCTATACCAAACCTTCAAGCGAAATACCGCTAATACGGATGCAATGCATACTAACTGTACTTTACGTACAGAAAATCTTAGGAAAATCGTTGGAGCCGTTTTTGAGAAACATTCAAAAGAGCACTTTGACCTACATGTGAAGTACCCTTTGTTTTAAAGTAAAAAATAAAATAAAAAATACAGCACATGCATCGACAACAGTAAATTCTACCGAAAATACAAAATGCGAATTAAATTGATTCATCCGTTTACTCAGAATCGCTGCACACAGACGGACAGACGGACGCACGTTATGCCAAAAACCAGTTTTTCAGAATCTTAGGTCTCCAAAACGGATATTTCCGTAAAAACTCGTTTTAGAAAATTTTCACGATTACAATACTTTCTATATACTACTTATATGAGAAAGTAAAAATATATAAGAGAGCAATTTTCACTTTAAACGTTAGCATAAAATAATTTTTCTCGATTGCTAATGCCACTAATAATCTTAGAGAGTAGGTATCAACTACTTGACAATATTTCTTTGAAGTCAATATCTCCTGAGTGTTGAGACACTTTGACAACTAAACGAGCTTTATCTTCCTCGTTTTCACGATTCACATACTTGTAAAAAATTTATTTCCATATGCTTTGTCTTTCTTGATGATTTTCCAAATTTAATTTTTTTCAGACTTTTATTTTCTTCTTGTAAATAAAAAGAAACTTTTTTTGCAAAAAACAGTTGCAAACTGTGTATGACCACGTGGACAATAATGAACTAATTTTCCATTGTTTCTTATCAGATCCGCGTATACATTCTTGATGAATATGAAGAGGTTCCGATTCGTTCTAAGATTTACCATTGAGAACATAGCCGTTGCTGTAGCCTCACGAGTGTGTGGCATCAGTTGTCCGCGCCTGCACTGGATGGTGCTCATCGTGGATGGGCTGCACGGCTTTATTGTTCACAAGGTCTACTAAAACATAGAATGCGAGTGCCTTGTCTTCCGGAAACCGGCGTCTGAAGTACTCATTAGCGTGGGAAAGTTGAAGTGTAGGTAGAAATTAGGTAGGGATAAAAGAATAAATTGATGGGAGTTATGACGGTTTTATGGGTAGAAGGATGAGATTGAGGTGAAAGGAAAAATTTGAAAAAGAGGTAGTTAAGGGAAGAATGAGGGAAAGGGGAGTTGTATGTCGGAAGGGTACCGACGGTGAGCACGGGGATTGACTTTGCGAAACAGATGCCGAGAGTAATTTTGAAATATGTTGTTGGAGGTGGGGTCGTGGGATGCCTTCCGGATACGTTTCCGGGCACGAAGGAAGATGAATTTAGTGATAGATTCTAATTTAGAAATTCGACGAAGATAATAATTATGGGTGCCCATGGGCGGTATTCCACAGGAACCTGTTTTCAATAATGTGAAGGCGACGATGATATTTATTGGGAGTGGTAGCCCACGTTTTACAGGCATGGAGTGCCAGGTTACGGACGCAAGTTTTGTAAAGCAAGAGTTTAATTTTGAGCCGGATCCTACGATCACAGAAAATAGGAGAGAGACGGGCAATAGTGCTGTTCATTTTATTAAAGAGAGACTTTCCCTGATCTTCTCAGCAAAGCTTCCTGTCCATCGTGATCCCAAGATAGTTGACACTTGTGGGTCAGTCCACAGTAGTGTCCTTGACCTTGAGCGACGGCATGTTTTGAAAGGGCTTCCTGGAGAGGTAGCGGAAAGTTAAAATCTGTACCTGGCACTTGCAGGGGTTCAAGGTGAGCCCATTAGAAGAGCTCCAAGTGTCCAGGTGAGAGGTAGCTGCATGAAGTTTAGTGATAGGAGAAGGAAGATTGTAGGCACGAGACGCATAAGCGGTGTCATCGGCGTACAGAGATTCAGAAACATGGAGAGGTGCCGGAAGATCGTGAAGAAACAGAGAGAAAAGAGTGGGTGCCCAGACACTACGCTGGGGGACCCCAGTGCAGATGGGGCGGATTGTGGATAAGGGGCGATGGTAGCATACCTGGAAGGATCTTCCGGGGAGGTAACTGCGCAGGAGGTGATGAAAAACGACAGGAACTAAGGAAGTGGTTTTGCGAAGGAGAAGATCGTGTTGGATAGTGTCGAGGGCAAAAGAAAAGTCGAAGAATATAGCAGGAATGGCAATTTGTCGAGATAGGATGGGAGCTAATTCATGATTCAGGCGCAAGGTCTGCAAATTTGTTACGCCTGAAACCGAATTGGGTGGGACGAATGGCATGAGTGGAGTCTAGGTGCGGGATAAGATTGGCAAGGATAAGGCGCTCGAAGAGATTGACGATAAGAGAAAGAAGAGAAATGGGACGATAGTTATTAGGGTCTCGAAGGTTCTTTGCCTGTTTGGGAAGGAGAATGATGGTGGCATTGTTCCAGGAAAGTGGAAACTAACTGAGAGAAAGACAAGAATTAAAGATGTTGGTAAGAAGAAGTACTGCGTTATGCGGAAGATGGCGAAGATAGACACCACAAATCTTGTCGGACCCACCCATATTATTGGTTTTCACTCTCTTTAGGGCGGTCTTGACCTCTCAGACCCCCATGATCCACTCATCGTCTAGTGTGGTGGGAGACAACGGAGGTAGGAGTATGGTCAAGGGAGATGGGTACGACGTAATGGTGGGAGGGGAGAAGTGATTTTCCAGGATTTCACCGAAGATCTCAACTCTCCTGGCCGGGTCATAGGTGGGAGTAGGCAAACCTGGAGTGAGGAGTGGGGTGATGGCAGTGGAAGGGTTTCGGAGAGTCCTCTGGATCTTCCACACATCGTCGGAGGTTGAGACGTTAGCCCTGGCAAGATAGGCTTGCCATTGTTGGGTCCGGAAGTCGCGAAGTCTGTCCTGCAAGATGCGTCGGGTGTAGAGGAAATAAGATTTGTCAGAAGGATCTCTGGTTCGGTAGAATCGCTGCTGAGCACGACGACGTTTCCTTATCAGAGCAATAATGTCCTGCGTGGTGTCCGGGTGAGAAGAGGAGACGGGGGTGAATGTGCTACAGTGTCAAAAGCTCGTCAACATGTGATTTGTCACGTGAGAAATTGCTCTGTCAATGTTGTCAGGTGAAGTAAGTGGAAGATTGGAGTTCACATTATGGCTAAGCCGTGAGGTGTACTCTCGTCAATCTGTCTTGATAGATGGAGGAGGTTGAAAGTCGTGGAGGAAATGGTCTAAGTAAGTGGAGAAAACAATTGCGAGGTTATCTGAGATTAATTCAAAGCGGGGACGGGGGGGGATGTAAATTTGTAGATTAGAAGAGTGAAGTAGTATGTCTAGGATGTCGTGCGGTACGTCGTTGATGAGGTGGGTCGGACCAGAGCGAGGAGGAGAGTCGGGTGGTCTGTGAGGTATGTGGCCAGTGATCTACCGCCGATGTTGCAGGCCGTGCAGCACCAGTCGGTATGTTCGCAATAGTGATCTCCAGCGATGATGATGCAGTTACCTAGACCTCTGAGTATGTCGAGAAGCTGAAGGAGAAGGAGTAGATGGACCAGTGGTCCCTTGCACGATGTGGGTAAAGGACGGCAACAGCTGTCTCGGGGCTGATGCAGCGGTCACGTTTGCTCAAATCAGGGTATTAGTCTTACGAGCAGCCTGAGTATTGGTGCGCTGCTCTTGAGCACGATCGACCTGTTCGGCTCGACGTTTCTTAAGTTCGAGAAAGGCCGGGCAAACCGACCAAAAGGCGCAATGGTTGCCCGCACAGATGTTGCAGGTGTAAAGCGAGTTGGCCGTGGAGAGCACTGCGCCAGGCTGTGGGGACCCGCGCACAGGGGACAAACGACGTCACGTCCGCAGTGATTGCAGGTGTTACCCCAAACCTAGCATTGCGTGCAGTGAGTGATCCATTCTCGTCTGTTGCACTCCTCGATCCTAACGCGCACATTCCCAAGTACCGGACGTTTTGGTGGAAGTTTTGAATGGCGGAGTGCGCCATCTCCACCACGTAAAGACCCAGGTGGATACTCCCGTCCGCCCCATTCTTTCGTTGGAGTTCCGAAAGGTGGAGTACCTGGAACACCTGCTTGGCAATATCCGCTCGTAGTGATTCGAGGTCTTCATTCGGTTGAAGGTCCCAAATCACTAGGCGTTGACGTCTCTCCTCCGTCACCGTGTGAAAGAAGAATGAGGTGTTGGCGTCCTCATTCTTCAGCGCAGTCAGCTTCCGGACCTCCGCCTGGTTATCCTGGAAGTCAGCGTCGTGCACAATAAAGTGCGCGCGCGTATTTCGTCCAACCAATTTTGATTTGGAACAGACCTGTAAAACTCGCAGGAGTTCCCAGGTGTCGAGGACATTTTCGATGTATATGTCCCCATCTCGTCGGCCGTTTCCGGCGTAATCTTGACTTGATGTTGACTTAGTGTTTGTGGCAGGAGGGGTTAAAGTTTGGGAGAAGTAGGAGCTGGAGAGGAAGCAGCTTTCCCTACACTATCAGACGTCAAGATCTTAGACTGAGAACCGGATGTACTGGCGGTGGAAACAGAAGAAACGGCAGTGGGTCCTACAGAATTTACTCCTTTTAGTTCGTCCTTCACGTCATTAATACCTGTGTATGCGGTGTTGACAGGTGGGTGCAAACTGGTTTGAAAGGTTCAGAAGCCTACGTTCCTGCAATGGTTTTGGCTAAAAAACTTTTTTTGTTGGTATAAACCCCTCCTCGTATTCCATAGTATCGTGGGGGCGGGGTGCCTGAAGAATGCGAGTGATGCATCTATGCGCAGACTTAGTTCGTCAATGTCTTCTGCTGACTTACCGTCAACGACAGAAAGCCGGTACAGCAGGCTTTGTTGATGGATGAGCACCAGACTCACCTGAAAGAGCTGAGGCTCCAGTGGACGCCAGTCCACTGCGCTCTGAGGAGGCCATCAGGGCACCAGCAGGAGGGGTCAGCAGACGTTGCCGTCTGGTACCCAGCAACTGCTTTCGAAGCGACCGCGCTGAAGTCAGGGGGCGGTTGGCCGGAGATCACTTCGCCGCCGCGGTGGTAGAAGACGTCTCCGTAGGCTTGCTTTCCACACAAACCGAGTTCGTCGGTGCTTCCTCGGGTACTACTCGAAGGAAGCCATCGATAACCGACGGATCAATCGTGGAAGTTATCACGATATTGGAGTTCAAAAAATACCGAAACTCGAACAAAAAACCTCGGTCACGCTCACAACAACAAAGGCGCACCCAACTGAACTTACTGCATCATAAGATGCAGCCAGAGCAGTAGGCAACGCCTACGCGCCGCGAGGTGGATGTAACACGCACGACACGTGTTGCAGTAAAAACTTCAACTGTGCGCGCTCGAAGGTTCTCTCTCGAAGGTTCAAACTGCGCGCCGCGGGACTACGTGGTCCGAGAACGAAATCATGTAAACCGACCGGACGTCAGCGAACAGCACCGAAAGCGCGGAAAACGCTGAACGATCCCCACACTACCGAGACCGGGCTCGGAATGTACAGTTTCGTTCCTACTTTTATGAGACCTAGTGAGGAAATATTTTCGGAGACACCATCTTTATGTCAAAAATAAACGTGTTTGTGTGACTGCAACAAGTTCATATCGATTGCATCAGTATATTATAAAAATTAATAGAAATTTGAAATTTATTTTCTAATAACAGCTATTGAATGAACAAGAAGAGGAGAAAGAAGGTGAGAGCAACACAAAGTTAAGGAAAAAAATGAGAGCAACCAAAGAGCTTGAGAATAACACAAAGTTTAGCTATTTTCCATTGTTGCGGAAACACACATGTAGCTATATATTTATTAAACATCTTTAATATATTATCTACTTTCTTGTTACATAATTTCTTAATCATCTCGTTACTCGTTATTTTACTATCAACGCGGTGACGCCGAAAACTGTGGACTCAATACTGGTATCTGTCATGTTCCATAACTTTTCCATGGTATCCTCTTCCCTAGGGGATGCTACTCAAGAGCTCTGCTGTTCTGTCATAAAAAATATATTTATTTAAAACCAATATCGGTTGTTTTTATATTTACTTGTTGCCCTTCCCACCCCTAACCCAGGGGTGCTAGGTATATATGACCTCCAATGTCAACTGATTATGAACTAACAATGCATCGAGGCCGTCTTTATTCATCTCAAATGCACTGAAAAGTATGGTTTCCAATCTAATGTCGGATTTTTCATTATTTTCACATGTCACCCTCTTACCACTCTCTCCCTAGGAGTGCAGGGATGTTTTATCCCAACGTACTTGTTGTTAGTCAGTCATCTATGAATCACCTTTTATTGAAATTTTCCTTAGCACTCCAGAGTTATGGAGGTATACATACATAATACATTCCAATCCCCCATTCACGCCCTTAGAGATATATAGTGTTGTACAGATTACAAAATAAAATTGTAGGCGTGGAGCGATTTCCTACTACGCCCGCACCAAAAATTTATTTAATGTGAATTGGCTTACACTGCGCATGCTCGGGACAGGCACACCTCGTCTTATTCCACTACTGTCATGAAGGCAGCATTCAGACTTTCACGATATCGAGATTTCGGTATCATCTCAGTGACGTCGAAAACTACGGACTCGTCACTGGTATGTCATGCTCGATATTTTTCATGGCATCGCCTTCCCTAGCAGTGCTGGAGTTTATGCGGGTGATTGTGAACTTTGACGTCTTCCAGAATGTCACTACCACTTTCAGCGTCCTCGAAAACCACGATCTCAGCACAAATATCGTTAACTTTCTATTATTTTGCTCCTTCTCCCCCGAAACCCAATGGCTGCTTATTCCTTATAGGGGTGATCATGTGCTTATCTGGCAATGAGGGTGTCACTTCAGTGGTCCTAAAAATGATTAATTCAACATTAATATCAGCCGTTTTTTATTATCTGTCCCTGTCCTTCATTCCCACCCCTACTCTAGGAATGCTAGGCGTATATTATCTGCAAAGTGGACTGATTGTTAAATTACAAAGCACCTGGGACGCTTTTATCCATCTCAATGGCACCGAAGAGTATGGTTCCGAATATAATATCGGATTTTTTCATTATTCAAACATGTGATCCCCTTCTCACCCACTCCCTAGAGGTGCAAGTGATGTCTTACCCCCACAGTGCTTATTTTCATATAATCAGTCATTTGTGTATCAAGTTTGGTTGAAATAGCTCCTGGTACTCTATTGTTATGGTGGGATACATAAATAAAACATTTCAACCCCCATATCATCCCGTTAGGGGAAGGTTTTCGTAAAATCCTTTTAAAACGAATGTCTATACCCTAAAAGGAACCTATCTACCAAATTTCACGTTTGTAGGCTTTGTAGTTTCTTATATTTTATGATATTGATATAAAAGGTTTAAAAAACACGCGCGTATTCGAATGCAATGTGAGTCAAAATTTCAAAGCAATCAGTGAAGAACTTTTGGAGATTTCTGTTTTTGAACAAGCGAACATTTACACACACACACACACACACACACACATATAT
>NNCF01131521.1:86604-119070 GCA_002313205.1 Laupala kohalensis | reverse complement strand
ATTGAAGCAATAATAACACCCAGTAATAATTCCAACATTTTGTTGAAATATTGAATAGGGAGTGTGTAACATAATTGGTCTTTTTTTCATATTTTATAACCGTGAATTGGCGTATCCTCCATGTTCATTAGTTTTAGTATTTTTGGGTCGTAATCGAAAACCACATGTTGGAAAACTGACGTATTGAAAACGAAATGATGCATGGTATTGGAAACAAATATTCACCTTTTAATACATTTTCCCGATGATACTTATTTCGACCACGAATGAAAATGGGTGGACTGAACTTGATGCAGAATCTCTCGGAAAACCAATAACGAACAGGATTTATGAGATGGGTACTTTGAAATAATTTTAACGAATCGATTTATGTATAAATCAAACCATTTGACATTTTCACCTATAATAAAAAATTTATTACCGTTATTTGCAATAAAAAAAGTGCCAGAAACCATAATAAATTTATTCTATCATGGTTAAATTTTGAAATTTAAACGTGAATGATTCACAATGCCCTACAAAACACTTCATTTTAATACTTTGGGAAAGGCTATGAAGAAATAGAATGTAGGAAAGAAAAACTTTACTTGTAAGAAATTAACAATTCACTGTTATTGTACAGAATGTAAAAATGGGTGAAAATGCATCCCAGTAGAACAAAAAGTAATAGCATTTCATCTGTCAATAATAAACTGTTTAAGATGTAAATTTAATTTTCTACTACTGCTAGCCATTACATACTAGAGAAAATGGCTACAGTTTGAATTTTTGTTCAAATTTTGTATTTGTTAATTTGTGATTGAATAAATATTATGATATTCTTATATTACGTATCCACTCGCTCTTATCTTTGCTAAGAGTGACATATATGAATTTTATTACATTTCATGTGACATTCAGATAAAAAAGAGAACTAACTAAAAGGTTTCAGAAGAATAATCGCTAAACACTACTATGTGTTCAAGAAATTCTTATTCGTAAAGAAAAGAGCATAGTTGCCCCCTCCATCCATTAATTTCGCAAGAATATGATAGAAAAATTCACTCTCTTGATTTTATGGATAAATAATTGAACAAAAAGTAAGTTCCGGGCAATTCATTTGCACTTTATTGAATTTATCTTGACATGGCAATTTTCCAAGTCTTAAAACAAATTTTCTCCAATCTCCTCATTTATTGAAAAGTTTTTGAGAAATGTTATTTTTTAAATAAATCAACATATCATTTCATTTCTTTCCTCAAATTTTCTACAAAGTCTTTAAAATGCAGCTCCTGGTCATACAAATGAATAAAAGGGAAGATGAAGATGCATACTTATCTTATAGAAAAATCAAGTATATTCCATTATCAGTTCATGACACAAGTTTACAAGATTTTTCTGTAAAATAAGTATGCAAGTTCATTATATATAATAGCTGAAGTCCTGGTGACGTTTTACCATTCATTCGAATAAATTTGTTGACCATCCCATCTCGCACCCTTGGAATTGTCATGTAACGAACCTTACAAAAGTCGTATCCCTTTAATCTTAACTTGAAAATTCATAAAAGAGGTCTGTGTTTCTCTGCTTACATTCTTGCCCTTTAGCATTTCACAGAAACAAGCTCTTCATAGTTATTTGTGGATCAAAGGTCTTCCACGACATGCACGTGTACTTCTTCGACTCCAGAACTTTTGACATTTTCCAATGTTTAATACGCTTCCGGAAGTTGTTGAATGTGCTTAGCTTTTGACTCTTGAATGTAAATTAATTTATTCAACAAAAATATGCATTCAACAAAAATATATGCATAAATGTCATTAATGCATTCAACAAAAATATATCTTTTTGAAAAAATTAATTTAGTAATCTAACTGAAGTTAGAAACACAACAGTACCTTCGAAGAGAACCTCCAGTACTTCAAAAATTTCACTCAGAATTTCTCTACCTTCAAGGAAAACTTTCATTTGGAATATTTTTTCTGGTTGTGTCTTGTGTGCGGTGCGATTCATACGAAACACAAGAAGATTTCACTAACCGTTTACACAAGCATTAATGTAAATTTAATATTTAATAAAAAATGTTCGTTCATTGCTTAATTTTATTTGTGTGATATGTCAACATTCTTGTATTAGAGAGAAATGGACAAACACACACAAATTTAAGAAATTCCGTAGGTGATCGTATTATCAAAAAGAGGGACTTTTTGGGGCGATTTGCAACACCTGTACGAAGATTGATCATCTACGAACACCGCTTCGGGACAACCACATGCGTGACAATTTCTTTCTGCAACTCAGTCAAATGTCGACTCAGTGAGCACCCAGGAGGTTTCGTTTCTACGACCCACACCCAGGAGACGTGAGTATGCTGCCACTGGGAAGAGTCAAATCACATGTGATGACATGGAACTGATGGCACGTGGGTAGTAAACGGTGCTGAATGCTGCACAGCAAACTGGATGTCAGCAAAAGCAACGCGTTCAGTTTGCGATGGGAGAAGAAAGAAGCTAGTGGGTGGCATATCATCATATCCACGTGGGTGAGAGACACCAGTGGCGACGGCGGATGCTCGTTTTCTTGGAAGAAGACACACGCAGGAAGTGCGGCGTCCAGGATTTGATTTAGAGAAGGGTTCATAATGAGAAATACAAGGGTGTACGTGTCCCTCAACCGAATTTTTTGTAATACAAAAAACTTCTTAAATCCACGTAAATGACGAATTAACTTTTGCAATTGTAGTTTTCGTAAATAACCCTTTAAAATTACGTCCTTGAAATTATTTATGTTTTCGTCAAATGTTTACTTATTTCGTGAAGTCGTTACACGTTTTATTAGTTCATCATGCGCATTTCAATAAACATATCGAAATTTTTCGAAGTAAAGAGAAACTTCTTTTTATTATTACGATTTCTATCTCTGTTTGAGGAGTTCACGTGCCCCTTCTACCTCCCACCCCCTGGATCCGCCCCTGGGTGTCTTGAGCGGACGTCTTACGACGAGTGAGGGAGACAGAGTGTTTTGAGTTGCAGAGAAGATCTACGGATTTTCTATAAAAATACAGATATTATTAAAGCTCTTCAGTAATTCTTCCCGCAGTTCCGCACTCATAGACACTGCTAAGTAATTCCACGAGACTCCAGGTGTTTTTGAACGTACTTGTCAACTCATGCGACGTCGGTGCAACACCTGCATTGCTGTTAATGAGCAGAACTTGGAATATCTTTGTAATTATTTGTTGAACTTTGATTTCCTACACCAATTTCTCAACTCTCGCTGTAATCACTTTACACGCCGTTTTGGTTTGTGTTTTTTCTCTGTCTTGGTGTCATTTCATCTCCTCTAGGTGAAATTTTCAGACGAGTGTTCCTTTATGTTTCTGGTTCTTATCATCTGTACAATTTTTTTGCGATGAGTTTTGGAACATTCTGCAGATCCCCAGTGAATTCGAGTCGGGCGAAACATAGCTACCACCGCAGCCGCGTTGCCGAGGCGTCGGATGCCGCTGGCCGTGACCCATTGCTCTTGAAAGCACTTGTTCTCTAACCATGAACTACTGCCCAGATCGGGTGAATTGAAGGTGGGACTTATGAGGCTCAGTTCCCTTTCCCTCTCCACGAACATTAGAGAACTACTCTCTCGAATGTTTGGGTAACACTTAGATAGAAAAGATTCTTCCACTTTTGATGAAAATGTGGAATCAAAGTATGAAAGAACACTTTTCTGACGTCATCGCATAAATATGCAATTTAGATTATTAATGAATTGAACACTCCCTCGTCCCCCTATCTCTATATTCATCGTGGTGTGGGGTTGAGGGAGTGGACGAGCACATAAAATCACTAATGAGAATAAAAGTTAATAACGTTACTTCATGGTAATTATAAAAGTAACATTAATTAGTTTTCCATGTATTTTTCCCTCCTGTATAGTCGGATAACTTAGAAAGGAAATTTCATATTCTTTCATATTTTGTCATATTAAATCATGCATTTGAATGCATTTGAATTTTCCGGGTATAAATCACACGTCTGGTGAATAATTGCACATTCGAACTAAGATACATTTTTCTTATTTGAAATATCTAATTGAAAATAGAGTATGTGAGGTGACTTTAGTAATCTACACCGGTTGAGAAATATCTTGGGGACACCATGAGCTCTAGAATAGATTATACGAATTTGTGTCACGTGTCGTTGCACTTAATGGAGGGATGCGATGATGTATCTACTTTGCACCAAAAATGGTCAAGACCTTGCCCGCACCAAGAAAGAAAAAAAATCCTGGTTACATCCTTGATGCAGAGGAGTAATATAGTTCTGTATTCGTGGTAAGCGGCTAGACTATTAAAAACCCGACGATCATGTCTGAAACATAATCTGACAAACATCACATCCCTATTTTTGCTTAAAACCTTTTTTCAAAGACTCTTCTTGAAATAACTCTAAGTGTCCTTGGTCAGTATTCCACTCTGTATAATCATCCTTCTTTTACCGAATGACGTCATAGGTCGATCTTTGTGGAGCGTCAAGAAGTAAAAGCGATAGTATCGACGTGCATGTGCTTAATTGACTCCGAAGAGTCGTAACTTTCATCTCGGCTGGAGTGATGGAGTACATTAAACACAGCACCATAGAAGTTCTGTAAACAAACACTTTGCGAACAGAAAGGAGTCCTCACGGTTCGCTTTGGAAAAGAGCTGCGGGGTAGATTCTAATACGGGAGACTGGAAAAGGAAAGTTTTCTTAGGGTTGATAGCAAGGGTGTAATATTTGAAGTGAACGCAAAGCTAGGAAAATGAAGAAGAAATTTGTTCAGTGAACGAACAAGTCAATAAGAATAGCATTGTCTTCAAAGAAGACTGCATTCCCGACCGAAAATCGATGCTGTGATAATACGTACGGTGTAGTAAAATTGACGGGAGCGTCTTAGTAATCATAAAAACAATCAAATTAAATTGTGTTTAGTACGTTCGTTATATTTTAAGTGTCTTATAGGGGAGGAGTGAGGTTCTGGGTTAGGTGAGATGCGGCTGACTCGAATTTTATTACGTATGATTTTACTTTATGTACATAATTATTAATATTATTACTTTGCCATTTTGTCACTAATTAATAAAAGATTGAACACATATTTTAAGGACAATAATTTTAAAATTACACCAATAACCTTATTCCGTGTTGTATGGGACCCCCTCGAATTAAAGTTCTGGCTATGGGTCTGGAGAGATGTGAATATACATTAACCTCAAATAAGTAACTCCCTCGTCTATGTGGCTGGAGTATGTTGGTTCCATTTCATGCTTGGTCGAACTTTCTGAGGTTTTAGCTGGAGTTTTGTCATCTCCAGACCAATATCGATTATGTACTTAATGTACCTACTCAAGCCAAACTATTCCTTTATTTCTTACGATTTCTTCACCCAAATCGTGGGATAAGATGGCAGATCATGACATCGCTACATCATGTATAAATATAAAATTAAATTAAAACTTAATCTTCCTCAATTCTGGAGAAACAAATGTTTTATACTGCGAATTTAGACGTCATTCCGAATATGTTAACATCTCTTTTGAGTTCGTCAACCTCGATAGACGATGGTGAATGTAGACGAAGCGTTTTTAATTTTTAATGACTACATTTCCAGTAAACCCGGTTCAATGTTTTAAACATTCAAAAGATTGTTCCGTTTCTCCTTATCGCAGCTTCTAGAGCGTTTTTATCCAGATGGTCTTTTGACCACCGTGCAAACACTCTTTTTGGGTCACCCCTTTGGCTTCTAGGAACGCAGAGGCTGCGCCGTAGAGGACGAACCGCCATGAGCGTCATCTAGGCGCTTCGCAAACACCCTTTTCGTTGTTTTATATTCGGCACGTACTTCATTCATTACTTCGTAGAATTCTTCTTTTCTTTGAGTTCACCTAAATTCCAGTGGGTCAACGTCTCCGGCCGCATTCTCGGAATAAACTTGTACGTACCTTCCTTAAAAGTGAAAGGTGTTCGTTCAAACAATATCTCAATAACTGAAGAGGCTTAGGGTGGGTCCCAAGCTCGTCGCATTTCCGTCTTAGCGCCGACCGGCCACTTATTGTAAGATTCTTAAAAGCATCCGGCTTGGAAAATGCAAAGAAATATTAATATTTCACAAATCGATGGCATGTCCTGGCGCCGACGTTACAGAAAACAAAGAAAAATTTTCGAAGTCTTCTATGGGACGGAATTTGGCTGAGAGAAAGTGTGAATTTGCTACTTTCGATAATTTCTCCCTTTGCATGTTTCGTAAGTAGCTTACCTACAACGTGTATGAATGCGAAATCTTCGTTCGGATCCTGTAGTATGACTTGAATTACATGAAAAAATATTAAACTAATTTAAAAGAAAAGACAAGGAAAACCCATCTTTTCGGACAAAATATTCGGTTTAATGAGGAAGAATTTTGTAATTTTTTATCATACATAGTGCAACCATATCCGAGCCTTTTTCGTACCAATCTAAAGCTCTTAATTTTTTAGATATAACCCTTCTTCTGTTCCTTATTCCTTTATGACCCATTTAACGCTCGATATGGGTCACAGCCCGTCACAGCCCTTCACAGCAGCCCTTGTCGTCCCTCTCCAGCGTGTCGAGGGCGCTCGAAGGGCCACCGTGCCGTGCCCTTGGGTCGTTTGGAGCCCTGAAGCCTCGCGAGTAAAAAGAATCGCGTCGTCGGCTATACGCACGTTGCACACGGAAGGCGAACGAACACTTTAGCCCCCTATGAGTTACATGTGGAACACGGCACCAACGATACTCAAGGATCTGAACTTCTGATGACGGTTTCTAAACTTCAAATTCGCTCTATGGTGCGAAACTCTCTTATTTGACGCAAAACGAAGAGAGTAAATTTGAGTAGGGAGTTTTGAAACTCATCTTTTCTCTTTTACTAAACTATACAGAAACTGCGAATCTCATTTTAGCATGGTTTCATCAACAGTCTAAATTCATAACATTGATAACTGTTGATTAGACGATATCACACCAAATGAAGGAAAGTTAAAAAAGACCTATTAATTTATACAATATTGTTCTTAACGTCTGCAATAATAGTAGAATGAAGAAATAAATTTACCTTATTTTATAGCAGACAGTTTATGAAAATATTTAAATAATTTTTAAAAACTCACTAGTCTGTAAACCACACTGAGCACATGGATAAAAATAAAATTTTACGCGATGGAGTTTTAAAATCTGATTTATTGAAGTTCCAAAAATTGTTAGAAACACTTGACTAAAAACTCGTCACAATTTTAGAACTTCATACACTCGTGTACATATTTTTTCCGTGTACCCTACACGTGGAGAAGATAAGTAATAACTTTCAGTCAGGTGAAAATGGCGACAACCCTGGAATCGAACCTGGGACTCCTTCTTTTTTATCGCAGGGGTGTTAACCACTACACCACCCGTTCGCCTTCCACAATTGTACACCACTTCCACCCAGACTTACACTCATACAACACACACAAATTTTGTGTGTGTTTTTTTTAATTTTAATATTTCAATAAACTTTCTGCCATAATATCAGGTCGTTTTTTCTACATTCTAATAAAAAAAGACCCATTGAAACCAATATCTAAATCAATATTTGGACCCAATGGTCAAAGCGTGTTTTAAAAAGTCATGCGTTAAAGAATAAAAAGCAAAATTAAAGATATAAAAGAATAAGATTCGAAGAGGAAAGCCTTCTACTGTTACAAAGTTAAAAGTCGAATTACAAGAATGTTCCGTTTCTAAAATGTTTCATCGGCACTTTAAATGAATTATTCTCTTCATTAAGATTAGGAGGACGAATTCATTTACTTTTTGATGATATTTTCTTGGAAGTTGTCCGTCGTTTAGACTTGTTTTACCATTGCGAAATCAATTTACGTCAGGAATAACGTCAAAATATTAAACTTTTTTGAAATATGGTTCTAGCTGTATTACGTGCATTGATTACCTATGTAACTATTGGGGATTTATTAACAGTAAAATCTTCATAACAAGGAACGACAAACGAATACGTAACAACTTTCACTGAATGCTTCACCAACATCTGTATATTGCTTCACCAGGTAATATTTTTAATACGATATTTTATTAGTGCAAATGTGAAATTTGCAAGTTAAAAAACACGATGAAAAGAATGAGTCCAACATATGATTATGAAATCCAAACGCAATATGATTGGTTTGCACTGTTTACTTCTTCATGAGGATGCACGAAGTTACTCATTATATGGTATGATTGTTATTTTATTTAATGTTTAGTCTCATTTTTCTCGTTGTGCTATGTAGATTTCAAGAATAACATATGGATCTAAAAAATGTCATGGAAGAATAATTTATTTATTTTTGACTTAAATTGGTGACTGGCAGCCATAAATCTAAGAGTGACCATGAGAGGACGAAGGGTCGAAGTCTACACAGAATTCCTAGATGGATGATAAGTTCTCATTCATTTCGTACCATTATGTGCAGGAAGGGAGAGGGGTTCCTTCCCTGACCTAGAAATTAGGGTGACAAGGTAATTTGTCATCTACAGGAATGTCAATCCAATTGGATTAACCCCAAGAGCACCACTCAATTACATTGGAGTCCCTTGGAGTCTCTCTGTACACAAGAGGAGAATGGAACGACTTCATTAATAAAACACATAAAATCAGACTTCGTAGGTTCAAATCCATTCATTAGTTATAGTACAAGAACCTCAGAAAAACAACGATATAACAATACGCGATGTATCTCAATTATTTGCTTGCATACGTTTAATCATTTATCCCGATATTTTTTGTTACCAATTGTCGCTTTACGCTGAAAATTGTTGTAATACCCTAAACCAAGGTGGAAATTACTTAAAAAGCTTTATTGTTTGTCTCCTAATAATTCACAAAGGACGGGTTGATAATAACATCCTTATTTTTAATGTCAAAAAGGGGTATTTTTTCGGTACTAAACAATTTAAGCTGGATTCTCCGAAATAAATTGCGCGAATTTCGTATTTTAACAACATAAGTCTGACGTATTACACAAATATAGAAGAAACTGGAATTATTCTACGACAAATTATTCTACAGCTCACTCTTTAATATTTTTATCTAGGATCAATACCAGAGTCACTAGATCAAAAAAGATAAAAAATCGAAAATCGCGCACTTTGAGGGCTTATTGCAAAAAAATTACCATCTTCACAATAAAAAACCTCAAACTACGCCCTATCTTCTTAAACATGTCCCCCTTTTTCTTCCGTTGCCTGGCCTAGATAGCTGTCACGGTGGATGGGTACGTTAAGAGTATCGTCTGCAGACCAGAAGGATCACGGTTTCAATCCCTCTGGATGAACTTCTTTAATCACTTTTGTCATTATGCTATTAATCGAGGTAATACATTGATCCTGTTTTAAAATTTTTATATTATTATACATAAAAACCACTTGTTTTTGATAAACTATACATAATTGCCTTCCCAGCATCAGCTCGGTCATCCAGATATTTTATGAAAATCGTGATGGATTATGTTTTTTCTTCTTATGTATGTAGGGTAGACAACTGAAGAGATGTAGATGAACCAAAGATAATAATAGTCACGCTATATTCGGTGATACACGCTGTTTTTCCCGATCTTATAACTAGAGGACATCCAGGGCACGAGGGGCGTTGTCTTATCAACACGCATAGACACGAACGCTCAACGTGGGACCCCTCAATCACGGAATTCATGCTATCTTGTTTTTCCCTCAAGAGTTTCAAGGAAGTAACTCCACAGCAGGTACCATAGAATTGTGTTAAGAGGTTTCGACATCCTTCACGGAGCTGTTTGCTAACAAAAATGAACATCGATTGGGTCTGATTTCTCCTGAAACCTCATATCCACAGTTCGGTGCCACACCGCAAGTTGCGCCCGCAAAAGAAATGAACAAGCACTGAAAAGAATTTTTTGCTTTTTGGCTACGTTGTCAGTGACACATACAACTACATCATGTTCACATATTGGAAGTTGTTTACATTATCTTTTTGACTCAATGGAAGTTTTGAAGAAATGAATAAATACCTCAACTGCACACAATATCATCCATCAAATACTTCACAATAAATATTTGGAACAGAATACAATATCCATTCTTTATGAACAGCATTCCCCAGTATCTGAACTTAACCATTTCACGGTTATTAAAAACTTTTATATTTTTCTCTTTTGATTTTTAACAAAAAACGATACGTTTCATAGAGGTTTTCTGCTGAGATGAAAGGTGTTCTGGCATATCCTCTTAAGCGACCCATCGTTTATTTCTCGCTAGTTCACGGATGCACTTAAGATATGAAACAAAATAGGTACAAATAATTTTAACTCCCTTTTTCACAAAAAAAAATTAAGAAATTGATAGAAAAGATGTAAAAAAATTCCTGCAAAGTTCTAGAGCCTAATAGTGCTATTTTATGTATAACATCAAAACATATGAACTGAAGCGGTCCTCAATTTGTATATTTAATTTTGTGTCAGAGAGAGAGAGAGAGAGAGAGAGATTGGAGTCTTTTCTAATATAAGCACTTCAGATAAATCCAGAAAATAAACCTCCTCATAAAATCTCCCTCCACGACAAATTTCATATCGATTTGTTTGTAGTTTCAAGAAACACTAACATATTTATGACACGAGGAAAGAAAGAAAATAATAGCCAACACTACCAAAGCACCGACGTAACTGCACATTTACACAAGGTGGCAATGGTTATTTGTACATTATCACAACATTCAAGCCAGCAAAGCTTCAAACTATTTATTAAAGTTAACTACAAATTAATTTATTTAATCTATCTAATACCATACGAACCCATTCTTCCTCCAGCTTAAAGTTTGTCTGCGCCAATAACCAGGAGCACAATCGAAGTCGCTCACGTTCCTTCCCTAGCAGAGCTGACCTTTCACTAACAAGAGTTGCGAGTTTTTCTTCCTCAGCGCTTCGAAAGAAGTCTCTTGACTTGACCTGACATGACATGACATGACATGACAAACGTTAAGCGCAAACACGCGATCTGCGCGTCAATGTTCCTCGGTCGCGAAGCAAGTGAAGGACCTACTCCAGACTATTGTTTGTTTTCGCGCAAAAAGGGAAAATATTAAGAGCTTTTCCTTCAGTATTCACAACAATTACATGAATATTATCTTATTTATTATTAATTTATTTTACGTCTCTTGGCGAGGTTTAGGCCATGAGATCTGCTATTCCACCTAACCGTTGAACTTGGAAGAGGGAATTGGGAAGGAGAGATGTTGGGTTGCCGGGAAGCTTATAGTACCGAACCGACATATGTCTGGAATAGGTGAGGGAAAATCCCAGCTGAAAACCTCATCTTGTTCGGCCGAGCTGGGTGTGAACCCACGCTCTACCACTCAGCGCGATCGTGGAAGCTACCACTAGACGACGGCCCTAGGTCAACGCAACGGAAACGTCTACCAAAACTAGATTCCGGTTATTAGCTGAACCTATACATAAAATTGGAACACAATTAAGAATGAAAAATATTGCGAAAAATTTAATTTATCAAGTTGCTATCTCGTGTAAAAATTATCCAGATTTATACTTCTCCTGTGATATAAAGAATGTGATAATAAATTATTGGAAAAGATATATCAGAAGAATCCAAGAATTGTTTGAAAACATCTTTAGTAAAAACTAATGCGAAAACGAAAATTACACTTTCTAGAGGATGTTAAACATTCTGTGTGTCCCTAATGCATATTAGCTATTATTTACATAGACAAATTATGATAACTCAAATTTTGAAGGAATTTTCAAAATTATATGGATTTTTTACCACATATCAAGTTTGTTGTGCATTCAACAAACAAATGTTTCTCTCTCCATTCACCAGGAACTAAAAGAAACTAACAATTCTACTCTCCGCCAAGTTCCTCGTCTGCCTTTAACGTAGGTATAAACGGTGACCCGAGGATAAAATTCGCTCTTCATTTAATCAGGGTTATCTGTCGGGACATCCGCTCCAATGCGAAGCGCTGTGTTTCTAGCGGTGGTGCCTTGTTTGCGCATCGGTTTCCACTGTTTGTCGTTCCTCAGTCCGCAGCCAACCATCGGCTCTTCCACGAGTGACACTGTTTCGTCCACGACGCGTGGCTTTGCTGGCATCAGAAAGGATTTGCGATAGCGTTAAGGGGAATTGGCGGTAGTAACTTGGAAGAGGATAGAACTGCAACAACTAAAGCTTCGTGTTTTCTACTCCACGATAGACGCAATTTTCTACTCTAAAATACTTCATGCAGAATTCCCTTACAGAAGATGATTTCTTAAATAAAAAAGTTGTAAGTGAACCTCGGCAAAATTCATTTGAAAATGATATAAATCCGGCGAAATCTGGTACCTACTGACGATGTATTTAATGTTATGTTAGAAAAGCCTCCTGTCCTTTCCATGACGGACTACTTTTTTATTCAACTATTTTTCAAGCTATGTATCTAAGCCGTTCCCGTCATTTTTCAATAGCACGATTAAGGAAGAATTTGTCTCCACATTGTTGACATATCGTGATGTAATACAAATGAACATGTTTAAGAGTCATGGAATCGGGAACAGGATACTAAACTAAAAACAACATGACGAAAATGTATGTCTCGTATGTGAAAGTAAGGCAAAACCGATATTAGGACGAAACTAAAATGGAAGAGTCATAAAAACATAATAGCTAGTTAGCTAGATATTACTGTACGTCTCTATACATGCTTATGAAACAAAATACTGGGTCGTTTAAATTAATATGTATTTTTAGATATTTTTGTTGATACATGCATGTATACATGCAAAATGACAGTTTTACCCCAGAGAAACGCCAAACAAAGCAAATGGAAAAGGACTAGGAGAAAACCCGTGTTGTGGTTTTTTAGATTAACAAAATATTTTCCTCCTCAGAGATTTCTTACTTTTCCCCTTGAAGGATATTTTAGTCCGTCAATGTGAAGTTATTTTATTCACTTTAAAAAAATATTATTGAAATGTATCTATGGATCTTCTTGTCTTTTACGTTGCCACTACAAGGTTATATGCATACGTATACAATACACATAAATCATTATATATAATTTGCATTGAATTTAACTATCGCTTTATTAGTGCTCTTTTTTCTTTTCAGGGTTTGTGGTAAATCGTTGGAAAAATTCAAATTTCAGCGTATTTTCTATTAACGTGTAAGATTTGTCAATGTTCAAAAACATCAATAGTTTTCTATTGATTGATAAAATGTGCTCTCTCCTTGCCATAGATATCGCATTCCCACGTAATGTGATCTGGTGTCCCTGTTTCTTCTCCTCATACACTCCGATCTCCACTCAATCTTCCAATCTTACTAAAAGAGGATACGAAGTCTCCGAGACCAGTAAGAATTTTTTGCATCCTAAATTATCTATTTCCTGTTTTTGTATTTGAAATTAATATCTTTGATGAATTTATGTTTGCCTTCCGTCGTGAGTGTTGGTCCATCTTATTTGCCACCCCTGAATGATTTCGTCAGTTAACGTCTTTCTTGCGTTCCTGCAATCCTTTCGTATTAGCGTCCCATTTATATTTCTCCCTTAACTTTAAAATCTTCCAAAATCTTATTTTGTGTACGTAAAGGTCTATTGATATTACACCTTCACATCATGAAGGTAACTCATTCTTACAGTGTGAGAATTGAGCTGTTCAGCTGTTTTATTACATGTTGGTGTAATAGATCTGAAAAAATGACAATTCATTTTCTCTACGTTAAGGGAAAAACTAAAACCGCAGATTTTTTATGGAGCTTGTTCCATCTGTCTTGATGTATATCTCGCACATGAACTCAACAATGTTTTTAGTATGCCTTTGAAAACAGTGTATCTAATAATTACATTAAAAACCTTGAACGGTGAATATAGTGAAAATGAATTCCTTTATCAAATCAATGCGTAAATTTGAAAATTATCAACCAATCACCAGCCCTTTGCTCGGAATTTTACATATAGTATATAGTGATGTTTCAAATAAACGGATTTTAGGACAAAATAATGACTACTTTGACTACTTCACACACACATATTGTGTATGTGTGTGAAGTAGTCAAAGTAGTCCGTTTATTTGAAACCTCATTATATACTATTAACTCATGACTTAACAAAACATAAAGTAAAGATAGTATTAGAATGAGAAAAGCAGTGGAGTTTCAGCGGATTCACTCGTGCAGATAACATTTTTGAAAATTATGAAAATACCATTAAATTGGTACTGTTTACATTCTCAGCGAGCACATTACGAACTTTCTTTCTTTCCCTGGTTTTCAACACCACCGCATCCAACACGGTAGTGTTTTCAAGACGGCAGTGTTAGACTTCGAGACGGTGGTGTAATGAGTTCGTTTTGAAATGCATAATTGGTCGACTTTTTTCTATATTCAAGTTGTTTTGTTTATCATGCACGGCCTGATTCACAATTGTTCGGACAACTGAATTCGACGAACATTTTCAATAGATATCTGGAGATTCACGGAAAATTATTTACACAACAAAATTGAAAACCTGACGCGAGTGAAGAATTCAGCCAATGTAAAAAGAAAACACTTTAAATACTACCCTTTTCACCCCAAATAAACGCATGCGTATATTGAACGCGCGTTTTAATTTCAACATACTTACGAAAACTAACTCCATATGTTTATCCTGTAAAACGTAGCTCATTGACTCCTCGTTCTCTTCTGATCCAGAGAAAAGGAACGAATCAAATGAATAGAGACGCTGAAACGAGCAACAGAGCCTTTCAAAGACTTTTGTAGAGCTTCGCATTCGTTCGGTGGCCCCTGGGACTTCGATAGCGCTCTCGCCCTACTTCACCTTCGTGCCGACCACAGAATCTATTTTTTTTTTCGCTCTTTCGCAGGCGAACAGTAAGTAATTCGTTCTCTCCAGGGGATGAAACCTCATAACGTGTGTGTGTCATTGGGTGCACTCCGCTCCAAATTACGACTTTTTTGTCAAAGGTTCTAGGCGACCAACTTTTTAATTAACTTCGGTCGATTTTAAAGAGGACATTGAAATCGTGAATTATGAAGAAATGAATTATCTTCTCGTTGGGCGTAGGGTTGACCAATCTACTATAAGAAGGGAATTTATATTTTTTAATTATATAAGGTACAGTATATTTATGAAATAGGTGATATATTTTATAAAACTAATTTAGGGCAGTATTTGTTATCGTCAAAATTATTTTTGCTATAAGTTATGATGGAAGACTTTGCATTCATATTATTGTATGACAATGCCCTGTTCTTGAACAGCAAAATTCGATATTACAAACAGGTATCAAACCAGAAGCACTTTATCATTTTAATTGTATTTGCAATTTTGAAAACACGCCACATACGAATAAATTTTTAAGTTAACCGAGAGTGATCTTAGTTGAATTTATAGCGTACTCTACTAACCTGCATCTTACGTTGTCTCAGTTATTCCGCCACTCACGATTGTTAGTTGTTACCACAAAATATTGTTTTCTTTCAATCAGTCTCCTCGTTTCAGGATTCGTTCCTAGAACTGATTTCCTTTCAAAACATTTCCTTTCGATTGTTTCCACACAATGATTTCCCTGACTTCGAATCAATATCTCACAAAACGATACTTTAAGAGAAAGAGAAGGCATTTCCATCTTTTATCTTCGATTATCTTTCTTTCACGTCACTTTCGTCTTGGGTGGTTTCGCTTTCAATGAGAACGTTCTATGGTTTCCAACAAACGATCATATTTGACTATCGCAATTGCCACCGTAATCGGTAAAAAGAGCCGACTCAAAGGGCGTTATGAGCAATAGACCGATATGCTTTTAGAATCGGTATACAAAAAGTAGTATTAAACATTCACGTAGAAATGAAACTGTAAATTGAGACTACAGAAAAATCATACACGTGAACACGATTATAGCCATCAAGAAAAAAAACTGCGTAATCGCTTCGTTATATTATTTAAAAACCATTTTGCAAATTAAAAACTTTTTTAGAAAACGATTTTGTCTTTATTTTCAGTAGTCTATTCTAGCGGTCATCTGGATACATTACTGAAGACATTAATACATTTCCAAAGACACAAACTAACAAAAGTCGTTTTGGAAATAGTGCTTTTCTAAATTTGTGAAAATATTGTGACTTTGTAAATACTACGCTTAGGTGAAAAAATAATAATATGTAAATCGACATTTATTTTTAGGTAAATATTATTTTTGGTTACTTGGTGAAATTACTTTACGTTTGGTATCATTTTTAGCTATCTTTTTCTTTGATTTCAAAAACACTAGGATATATGCGATAACCTTGTGAATAAATAAAATAATATTTTCAATCAGATATAACTGATTGCTGACCAATGAGCTCAGGGAACGGTCAAGCAATGGTGAGTGACTGATTAAGTAGGTCGTCTTCCCAGATTTAACCTGAAGCTCAGCGCTCTTACCACATAAGACAACCGATTATATAGCTTACGATAGTAATCCCACAAATACTAACACGTTCTCTTGCGAAATCCTTCTATTGCATTTGCTTCATGCTCTGTGTTGGATAAGGAGGGCAATGAATGCAAAAGCACATCCTTCCCCAAATATTTTACGAAGAATTATTTAAGTTAATTTATGAGCCACATTACATGAAGAGTTCATGATCGTAATTTGAGAGTATTTTTGATAAAATAAATTGTGAAAACTTTGCCGTCTCCTATATCACCACATTAAAAAAATAATATTGCGAGTTCTTGGTATTCCTATAGACGTCCGAGATACTACATTTTGTGACGAATTGATTATTGGTGAGGATACTGTTTTGGCGGAAGAAGATCAGAAAATTAAGGATCAAATATTGTCCCTCTTGAAACATTTAGTTTTTAGAGAAATGAGATTTGTACCATTCTTTATCCTCGTTAATTTTAGTCAATTTAAGAACTATCGAAATCATTCAAACTGCTTGAAAATAAACGTGAAAATTTTGTGACTCCCACCCCCAAAATGCTTCAATACGGCATTTTCACATTCAATCTAAAATTTTACCGAAATCTGTTTTCTATTCAAGTACGCTCATATACGCAAATGATATTGCAGATTCTCGCTTCCAGAACACTAACAAGACAGATCAGGACCATCAAAATAAAAGAGGTTATCTATTGTGTACAGTGATATAAGATGCACTATTGTGTACAGAGATTGCTATATGTAATTTCATTGCCAATATTCCTCTGATGGCATAATATTTGCGGAAAGACAATCCTTCGTGTATTTTAACGTTCTCCGAAGATTTTGTAAGGTAATAAAATAATTTGTGTGCATGTACACAAAAATCGATTCAGAAAGTAAAATATTAAAGAAAGAACTTAAAGGGGCTTTATCAATATTTATTCTGCGGTACTTACAAGTTCAGCAGCGGATGGAAAAATATTCTCCATTAGTGACATGTTATTTGTGCAACATACCTGAAACAATAGGAACATCTATAACGATATTTGTTCTCGTACGAACGCTAGCCATCGAAAAGTATTCTGTATAATGGATTGATTTGATTTTATAGACGTTCGGGAAAAAACGTTTACGCGAAGGTCTTTCTTTACAATCCTTATATTCCAGATTCATTGCACATTCCACATTCATGCTTTGAATTAGGAATACATTACTTATCAATTTAATCCGTAAATACCTAGCGAAGAATAATACATTACTTTAAAACATTGTATCTTCGTTTCTTGGCGTTTTAAAGAATTATTCTACTAAAATATAAAAATAAAACTCAAACTGACCCACTATGTGCCTTACGATATCGATAGACTCTCCCAATTTCTCGGTTTTTTGCTTAGGAAGAAATGAAGTGACCAGCATCACGCTCCGGCAACTTTGCCTCTAAGATAAAGCGTTACTTATTGACCAAGGAATCGAGAAGTCCAGAGAGCCAGTCTGGTCGTGAAGGCATGAGAAACACTCCCGTGAGTCCACTGGGATATGATCCCCGGCTGTCAAACTACTGTTGAACACTCTACTTACTTGTCCATCCTGAAGGAATTGTAAGAAAAAAGGAATATATGATTTATCACGCCTCAAGTAAAGATATTCAGTTTTACACAAAATATGCAATGCTAACTCGTTAAAATTGTAGTTTTAATGTAAGATTTTATACATTATTTCTTTGATTTAATTGGAACGAATAATATCTTATCGCAGGAAGTGGCATTATTCGAAAACTTTTGGACTTGCACAAGCAGTGACACAAAAAAATTGAAATAAGTTATTTTTGGGGTCATTATTATATACGTATGAGATTTATACTGTATGAGATTTATTGGAACTGATATCAAAATTATATGTGGATAATGAAGATTTTTAATTGCACGTTTACATTATAAGTTTATCTCGACCACAAAGTGGTGTAACATTTAATGAGGGAAACATAACCTCTGTAGACGCATAGAAAGTACCCCCCTCAAAGCAGTATCATTTACCGCCTCCCTTCCTCCAGAACCGAATCTCGAGACCATACAGATACTTTAGGAGAAATATTGTACGACAATTACTGAGGAAAGGTAGAAATCAGCGTTGTTCCTAGAGGTCGTTGACCTTATGGTTGGAGAACTAAGATTTAAATATATGTGATGGCATTATGGATTACTACCGTACTCCTCGCAGTCCCACGCAGCATGTTTTAAAGGAATGCCGGGACTGTATCGGCCAGACCATGCTGCAGATTGCATATTGGGTGGACATTTTAACGCGTCTGAACATCTACAGAAACTAAAAATGGCCTCCCTGCACACAAACATAGTGCTCTCTAGCCTGCCTCCACGCTTCAACGTTCCACAAATAAACCACGAAATTAACCTGGCAAACATCTCCCTAAAACATCACCTGGCAGACACAAAAATCACATTTTTTGATTTGCAACCACACCTGACTGCCAAGGACTTTACCCAGCACGGTTTACACCTGAAACCGTCTGGGAAACAGCACTTCGGTTCTCTCCTAGCTTCACATCTGACCTCACATCATCCACCTCCTCCATTACCTCCTCCTGCACGTACCTCATCTCCTCCTCCACCTCCCTCTACTTCTACCTCATCTCCTCCACCTCCCTCTGCTCCTACCTCATCACCATTTCCTCTTCCTATCTCCACACCCATTTCTTCTCCTGTCCCCGTTCTTTCACCTACTGCTTCCTCATCTCCCACGTCAACATCTATTCCTCCTGTCGCCCCCATACACCGTTACAACTTGCGCTCAGGAGTACGATGTGGTACTCGAAGGTGACAATCGCGTTCAGGTGCTGTGTGCGAGCTTCATCCGGAACTAGAAGCTGTACCAATTTCAAATTCCTCTCCACAATCTAACGTCGATTCCATTTCTCGTGAGTCACAAACTCTTTGCGAAAATAAAATAATTATATTTCATCATAATGTCCAATCCCTTTCAAACAAATTGACAGACATTGAAATTCTGGTACACGAAAATCGATTCGATTTGCTATGCCTCACAGAGCATTGGCTTTCAACTAACAACATCAACGATACTGCTATTTCTAATTATTATTTAGCAAGTTCTTACTGTCGGCAAAATTTTAAAGGCAAAAATCCCCACGGAGGTACGTGTATCTACGTTCGTAATGATATTTTATCTTCTCCACTGACAGGCTACGAGAACTTCTGCGTAGATAGTGTGTTCGAAATTTCTGCAGTTGAACTGACCGACACCGGTATTGTTGTTTTGTGTATTTATAGACCTCCTCAATCAGATCTTGACATATTTTTTCGGAACTTCGAAAATGTTTTAGAACATATCGCACATAAATCTACTAAATCTATCGTTATATGTGGTGATTTCAATATCGATTTCTTGAGTACATCCGACTCTGCACATTCACCAGTTAATCGATTCAAGAATCTTATCGACTCCTTCAACCTTATTACTACGATAAATGACCCCACTCGCCTCTCCGGCTCATCTCAAACATTGCTAGATCAAATTATAGTCAACAATGGAATCTCGTATCTCTCTGAAGTGTTTATCGCCGGATACAGTGATCACCTTGCTCAAGTATTGACTATTAATAATACACTAAAACCGCTTAAAATCCTTTACAAATTTACAAGAGAGTTTAATGACATAAATAAATCCATATTCGTAAATTATTTGCGTGAAGAAACATGGAAAGATGTTTACAATTGCCAAAACACCGACGACAAATTCAATGTATTTATCTCAACATTCCTAAAACATTACAACTCTAGTTTTCCCATAAAACGCAAGTTAATTAACACAAAAAAATACAATAGATGGATCACCCTAGGGATAAGAATTTCTTCAAAAAACAAACGCCGTTTATATTATCTTTCAAAACGCTATAACCAGCCACCCGAATTCCATAATTATTTTCGTAAATATAAGACTATTCTCCGAAAAGTAGTCTATGCAGCTAAAGTTATGGAAAACGACAGGCATATACTAAAATCGAACAACCGGATGAAAGCCATGTGGAATATTGTTAACAATTACACGTCAACTTCTGAAAATCGCGAAGAAAATGTTTCTTTACTAAACGATGGCAAGATCGTGTCAAATCCTCAGGACATCGCAAGTTTGTTTAATTCTCACTTCTCAGAAGTTGGTAAAATAACGAACTCAATATATCCAAATCAATGTCCTCCAATTATTACCACCCACATACCCAATTCTATGTTCACTTCCGAAACTAACGCCAGTGAAGTCATGGGAATCATCAGCTCCTTAAAAAACAAATTTTCACGAGGCATAGATGATATACCTGAGTTTATTGTTAAATCTTCGTCCCACGCTATATTAAATCCACTCGTAAATATTTTTAATAGTTCTTTATCGGAAGGGGTGTTTCCCAATATATTTAAGAGAGCTAAAGTGAAACCTTTACACAAGAAAGGAAACAAACTTAATATTGGAAATTACCGACCAATATCTCTACTACCCACTTTCTCAAAAATCCTAGAAAAATTGTTCTATAAGCGTCTTCTAGATTTTTTATCAAAATATAACATTCTCTCTGACGATCAACACGGTTTTAGGAAATCCTTTTCCACTACAAGCGCCATATTTTCCTTCTTAAACGATGTTACCACATCTCTAGACAGTGGAGAAAATCCTCAGGGTGTTTTTCTTGACTTATCCAAAGCATTCGATGTCATCGATCACGGAATTCTCCTTACCAAATTGCATTCTTTAGGCATTCGTGGACTTCCACATCAATGGCTAACTTCTTATTTAAAAGATAGATATCAACAAGTAGAAATATCCTATACTAAAAATAAAATACTTGAGCGTTGTCTTTCAGAAACAAAGCCACTTACTTGCGGAGTACCCCAAGGATCAATTCTCGGCCCTATACTCTTTTTATTGTATGTGAACGACATGTCATCATCCACATCAGATTGCAAAATGGTTCTTTTTGCTGATGACACTAATTTACTATGTAAACACGCCAATGCTCAAAAAGTTTTGTCTAACCTTTCGACTTGGTTCCATGCAAATCGTCTCATTGTAAACACTGACAAAACAGTGTCTATGTCATTTCACAATAGTATCACAAAATCTTTACCCCAGGTTTCTCTTTCTTTAAACGGAACACAATTAAAAACTGTTACAAATACAAAATTCTTAGGTCTCCATATTCAAGACAACCTCAAATGGAATTGTCACATTGACAATCTTAATTCCCAATTAAGCAAATTGTGTTACGCATTCCGAATCTTAGTTAACGCAGTTAGTCCACGTATTTCCCGTTGCGTATATTTTGCAAACGTTTACTCCCATTTACGTTACGGCATTACCTTCTGGGGTAATTCCGGTCAGAGTATTCAAACTTTCAGAATTCAGAAGAGGATAGTTCGGATAATTTGTAAATCTCACCCCCGAAACTCTTGTAAACCTTTATTCAAGGAATTAAATATCTTAACACTTCCCTGCATTTATATTTATGAAACGGTCGTGTTTGTTAAGACCGAATTACTGAAGTGCCACCCTTGCTTTATACGAAACAGTCTCGTTCACGAACACTATACACGCAATAGTAGTAATATTCATCGCCCTAGAGTGTCAACCACTCTTTGCCAAAAGGGACCATACCATTCGGGAATCGTTCTATATAATTCCCTGCCCAAGAATATAAAAGATATTATGAAATTGAATATCTTCAAATCCGCGGTTAAAAACTACCTCCTGCACCAGTGCTTCTACACTGTAAAAGAATTTATTGATTTTAACAAAAGTTAAATTCGTCTTGTGCTTTATCACGCCATTGCTGTAGTACTTTTTAAACAACTTATAACAATTTCAAAAACTATTTTCTTGCATGATTGTGTTGTCTTATGGCTCATATTAATTTAGTTTTATGTGTACTCAACATTGGCACGTTTGTGTACATAAATTCTGTAGCCCCATCCTGGCCCGGGTTTTTCTCCGGTTTTCCTTCGGGTAGAGGCGGATTTATCATACAGGTTCTCTAGGCTTTGTCTAGGGGCGGGTCTATTGTAACAATAAATCGTGAATTTAGTGTTATTTCAATTTTTAAGCACTATACTCAGAATAATCTATAGTTCGATAATAACTTACATGTAATTTTTTGCTTAAAATTACAAACATATTGACATTCTATTAGTATTATAACTCGCAGCTAACTTTTTATCTTATCTAGGAATTTTTGCTGAATTTTTTGAATCCGCCTCTGCCTTAGGGCCCTTGATCGGAATTGATGGGATGGTCCCTTGCTTGCTTCCGGAGAGTAAATTAGTTTTTTTCCCTCCACGTGGTCATACGCAGTTTGTACTGTTTTTTGACAATAAATTTATTATTATTATTATTATTATTCTCCCCGTTACTCAGCTATACGCTCCGTGAACCTCAAGGGACGATGATAGAGGTCATATAGACTTAGTGTTAATATTTTTATTAATTACAATCAATATATCACTCATATATTGACCAAGAAATCTGAACTGCTAGGATGAAACATGCCCGTATTTTGACATTGGTGAAAAATACCCATATTTCTTAGGAAATATTCCCTCGATAACTAGGAAAATTGTCAATCTATAAATAAAAATATTTTTCTAATAGTGAGACTCAAAGCATGGATCTTATGGCTATATAATCAGTGCATAATTCCTTAGATCAGTAAACTAACTTGCAAAGTACTAAAATTTCTATCCATATAACTTTCACTGTAAATAACTTGAAAATTTTAAACTGAAACGAAACTTTCTCAGTGAGAAGAGTTGCTAGCTGCAACAAATTTCGTAATGACTACAATAAACGTAAATTACAAAACATGTGATAGAAACTCTTAAGGACTGACGTAGAAATTGAAATAGAATTTAAATTACTTAGTAATTCTTATTAAAAATCATGGCAAATCTTTCTCAATACACCAATGGCTTATCACTTCTCTTCTTTATGTTTTCTCCAGGACATATCACCAAAACGCAAGTAACATTTCTCATTGATGTTCTCCCAAAATAAATTTAGAAGTGATGGTATATAATTAATCAGTTGGCAAAAGTTCTCTTAACTTTGCCTCCAAGCTTGGAATGGTTTGCAAACGAATTTCTGTCGACCTTCGCCACAGAAAGTTCCTGTGTGCACTACGTCATTCCTTATAGATTTCTCATCCCGTTTCTCCGTTACCTAGAACAGGAATTTTTTTGTTGCATATTTGCACTATTATTTCCGGTTTTTTTCACTTTTCTCATTGTCATATCAAGTTTATAATGGTGTGAGGCTGATCTGAATAATCTCCATGGTAATGAACGTTTCATGTGTACATATGGTTGAGGATAATGTCCATTTGCTACACATGTAGTCTAGTATTATTAATGTTCCACAGAGATAATGTATGACGAAAACATTTATGCCTCACCCGGGCCTCGTACCCAAAACCTCTGCCTCGTTCAGCTGAGCCTCAGTGTCGGTCTATGATTGATTATGATTTACCCTTAAATGCCCTTGTTATCGTAAATTTGATATACGTGAGGAGCAAGATGAAAACTGGACAAAAAAATTGAGAATAGACTCTTCGGGAGCCAATTCTAAATCTCTGAAGAAATCTCCAATGTTTTTCCAATTTCAATACTTGTATGATTGGATGGTAAAAAGGGGGGAATTGCCACATTAATTACCAATTCACTCTGGACAAGCAGTCGCATGGTCGAGTGAAGTGCTGGTCAGAATAGTTGCAATAGGACACTTATGGGACCTTTCACACATGACACCGTGTGCTGAGCAAGTCACGGTCATCACACGTGTCTTGAAAATTGGACAGAGATCAAAAATAACATTGCCACCTCGTCCCTTGGTCTTAACAACACTGATCGTCTTGTGAGAACGGCAGAAAGAAACAATGCGATCAGCGCATTAAACGCAGAAATTACAAGAATACTCACCATATGCAAAACAAATAAAAATGAGAGATGGATCTGCTCTACGTGTCATCGTCACTGCCCTGGGCGACAGATGGGAACACAACGCAATGAGCAATGCTGTACCTTCCTTGCATAGTACTTCTAGTGTGAATCTGTTGTAATACATAGACGTAAATACGGCTTGGAAGAATGGGAAATTCCTTCCCCTCTCAAAGTAGGATAAGGTTTTTATTGAAATTTATTCATTCCATTGATAAAATATTTATTTAATAACATTATTTTTGTTAAATGATATAACTTCAAATTAACATATGTAACTATAGCTAGTGAGTTACCAGTAACACAGTTTTTCTCTAAAATAGTATTTTCATAGTAGCGCGCGCAAAGACTATTTAATTTTGGAAAATATTTAAGTAATGAAAAATTTTTACCCATCATCATCACCACCATGTGTTTGTATCAAATTCTGATTCAGCCATTAATCCGAAATGCGAATCTATTTACGTCACTGTGTCGTAAACCCATAGACATGCGGGTTCGCGACCCTTCACTGAATCTGCCATGTAAACTGCTCTCGAATTACAGGAAACACCTAGAAGTTTTATAATAGTATAAATAAAAGGATCCAACGTATGAAAAAAATCTCATTGTTACTTATAGTAAGCTCGAGGTCGAAACGTTGCAAATTGTTTTTTTTATGTAGCGTCTGTCAATAAACTGGGTAGTTTCATTTATACTATTATCACTATTTATTTTACTATTATTTTTACTTTACCAGACGTCATTATGATGAATCAAGAAATTTTTTGAACACTTTTCCGCAATGAAATTTGAAGTAGATCACTTCAAAAATGACACAGAATCATATTGCCAACATTCTGCAAAACGAAAAAAAAAAGTATAAAAATAGATGATATATTGTACTATCCCAGGCAAATATCTAATTAGATTGTTATTATCTTCCTCCGGAGCAACCGCCTGCCTCCGCGTATCCGCATCTCTCAGCGGCGTTGGAGCGGGTTTTGCCCTTCTGTAGACTCCCTGCGTGATCAATACGCAGGGCGCTGGGTGTTGAAGGGACAGCAAAGGACTGGCTGTGGCTGCTGGCGACTGCCTCGTAGGACTGGGAGGCTATGGAGGGAGGCGATGGTGGCGGTGAGCAAATGGCTGTTTCTAGGGAAGTGGAAGAGATTGGATTGGGCGGGTTTTCAGCTGAGGTTTCCCTCACCTACTGGAGAGCACGGACGGTCAAGTTCCACCATTCTCCTTCCCAATTCCTTCTCCCAAATCGTGTGATTAGGTGAAAGAGCAGGTCTTATGGTCTGAACCTCATCACGTGAAGAATAAGCAATGGCAAAAAAGAAAGAAATCGAAAAAAAAAGTAGTTTCATAGTTGCGCTGAATATATCATACAATCAGTTTTGTAGTTCATTGAAGAGGAACGTCTGTTGACAAAATTATATTGAAATGTGAATAACTGCACTTACTCGTTAATTACACAAAATGTCAGCAGAAATTTTTTTTTTGCAATATGCTGGTTCAGAATTTTTTTCCTTTCTATGCTACTTCAGGTTCATTTCACAGTTTCAAATATGTCGTTGTTAATAATATCGCAAAATAGCTTATACCTCCCTTAAATCATTCTTCACTAGCATCTATAGTTTAAATAAAGAGCGTGTGTTTTAGGTTTTGAAAATGACTCACTTGAATTGCTCCATGAACGATTTCCGCAATTAATATGGAAGAATGCAGTGAGTCCCCGATATATTTCGTACTACGTATACCCATTATTCAGTAAATTAATCGGTAGGTGTCAGTTTCTAAGTATATTTTCTTTTGGGATAACTAAACATTTGTCCGTAAAGAATGTGTACACGCGAAACTCGACGCGCTCTGCACAATTTTTTATTCCACACATATTATTTAATTCCAAAGAATTAATTCGTTTTTGACTCTCATTCCTGAAATTTTTTTATCGTGGTATCTGAATGCGATTCTGGAGGATATTTCTTCAATAAAGTTCCAATAGGTTGTTTCTAACCTTCCTTTATCAAAATGCGAAATAATAATAGCTATGAAATTATACAGGAAATCGTCGGAAAACGCCATGTACTGCTAAAAGTATACAGATTTCCAGAATAGAAAGTAGTTGTCAGAATCTAAAACCAGTAGAGAGGTACAATTTTGCTTGAAAACATCTTGTGGTGCACCTAGGCTTTTTTAATATGATGTGACTCTATAGACACTTCAAGGGACCCTAGACTTCATACGATTTATTTCTCTTCTTGAAAATTTAATTCATGATTTTGTACTTGGCAGATAGTGTACTTTTGAAGATCATAAACCCTAGTGCCTAACCATCCCGTTTCTTGCATCGCAGCTCTTTCAATACCATACTTCTCTAGTTGTGTGACTTACGTCTTGATTGATTCTGACTCATTCATACCACTAACATTCCATATTACTATCCGTATGTCCTTTGTTCTTTGTCTTGTCGTAAAACGAGCTGTGTGTTTATCAGTCCGAGACTTCTCTTGATGCTTCTTCCCAACGTTTTTTGCGGAGCCAGGCCGGTAACCTTACGTCCAACCCCCACCCAGAAGGATTATAGGTTGTCTGTCGGGGTTTTCCTTCCCTTATCCTTTGGAGATCTCTCCCCATCCTACAAGGCAGCAGGTGGAGGATTTAAAGATATATGAGAGGATGATAGGTTAATGTAAGACACATTTCGTCTGGCTTCTCCGATGAGACCTGTCCGACTTGGGTGGCCCTAACAGTAGCTACGCTACCGTCGGCATAGCTAATGTACTTAAGCACTGCGTACGAGGGATATATGGAGAAAATGGAAAAGACACACAGAAAAGAAGTATGTGCACTTGAAGGAGCGATTGAGGTTGTATATAGTGTTAAGATAAGGGGAGCTATGAAACGTAGAGAAAGCGATTCTGTGTAGCTTCAGTTTCAAAAGGGAAACGCAAGCAAATGCAACCGAAGAAGGTGAGAGCAGGCAGAAGAGACCCGCATGATAATGAGGGAAGGTCGAAAGGGTCAGAGTAAGCATGCTAATGGAATATTGTGGCAACTGTGGTGTAACCACAGAGGTTGCTGTGGTCTGAAAAGAAATCCGTTTATGTAGGAAACATCCAGCCAAATGTATCCACATTTTAAACTCGCTGCTCCCATAGAAAAATATACATCTTTTGAATGAAAACATTTTTTTTTTCAATTTTTCCCTAGGTTTGTGCAACTTCTTCCCATAAATATCCAAAATTGATTTTAATTTAAGTGTCACACGACGTTTCGAATTATGTCTATGAACGGGCGTGGATATTCTCATATACTGCAAATTTTGTTTCTTTCTGAGTTTGCCCCCAATCTTGAGAAGGTTTACCTATAAATTTCTCGCAGTATAAATAACAGCAGTGTTATATCTGTATTTTTCATATTCAGACATTTCATCATTGAGGAATCCGTAGCTTCTCGTTTGCTGGAGAAATAATATTCTTTTCTTTTTTTTCTTGAGAAAAAGGAAGAATTTATGCTTTTGTGAGACTCATCTGTAAGAACGTTTCGACTGGTGGAAGCTTCTCAGGAAGAATTACTGCCTTTGTGGTCGTGTCCCTGTTGTCGCCCACGCGCTTCCACTTCCTTCCTCGCCTCCCACACTACAGCACCCAGCGGCGATCGACGTATCGACTGCAGCCAATCAGCGTCAAAGACATTCTCTCGGCTCCCGATTGTGGAGAGCGTCAACAACTTCGCAACGATGTGCTTTAACATTATCATTATACGTTATACGCTGCTGAGTTGAGTCAATAGAACTCCAATTATCCGCATAGGACGGGGCCTGGTCCGGATAATTAGATTTCATCGCAAACTAAGATTTATTTTCAAGACAAAATAACAAGTAATATAATGTCGAGGAAAAACAAACAAATATGTAGCTAAATAAACTCACAATACGTACTTTATAAAACAATTTAATGAAATAATAGTGGTTACAGTTAGCTCTGGATGCACATTGTGGTCAGTGGGAGAGGGTCTCCGCTAAATTCGAAGAACTCACCAACTCTATCGTTACATTAGTTCCGCACTAGGATGGGTCCGATACTAAGTACAGTTATAACAAATTTATTTAAATCTCCAATTCCTCCAATGATCCAGATAATTAGCGATCCGTATAAGTGAAGTTCGGATAACTGGAGGACTACTGTAGTTCCTTTCACTTGTCTGTACCCAAGCGACGTATTAATACTGTAGATAATTCATATTCAACTGAGTCGACTTATAAACAAAGAATCCGTTCTTTTACTTTGAAACTAAAATCCGGCAGTGGCTTTCTAGATTTAAATTTTTTCTAGATTCAATTATATATCCTGTCTCAGAAACGTAACATTAATTTTCTTCGAAATGAGCAATTAATAGTTCAATTATATATAACTTCCAAAAGTGAAACTATAACGCAATTTTAATATGAAATGAAATTATAAAAAGTGAATTTAAAGCAGCAATATATAATTTACGTGAAAAGTATTAAAAATCTGTATTATTTATTTGGATAAGTACTCAATAATTTCAAAAACCATAAAATTGAAATCTTTTTAAACTTCATCAAAAAATTCTTTCATTGTGCACATACATTGTGTATAATATGATTGACACAGATTGATGTATTGGAGTCAGAAAGGTGAATTAACCAAGTCAAAATATCACGGATGAAAATTATTAGGCTTCCGATTCGGGTTTCTCGAAATTACGTTTTTGGTTCAAGTTACACAAAGTTCACAATACGTTTTGGTTTGTGTCTTCGGACCCAATATTCCATCAAATTAGCTAAAATAGTTCTTACACCAAAATGATAAAGCGATGGGATTTAATAATGAGTCAAGACGAATGTTAATAACTTTACTACATCAAATTCACAGACAATCGGGTCATCCACTCTAGTACTGTTATAAAAAATTGTTACCGTCTCAAAAACTCTGTTTCACAAATGCAAATGTACAGAATATAAGGACTGTGAAATTTATATTATATTATAAAAAATACTATCGGAACTCAACCAGCGGCACTCGCGGGAGTTTGATTTAGGGTTTTCCTCTATATGTTAGACACAAGTTATAATAGGGTTCCTGCTAAAATATTAAATCTTTGTGTCACATTTAAGTCATACAATATGTTCTGCCAAATAATATAGAAGTTAATACTTTATATGTTGTTGTTTAATTGAGATAATATTTTGCCTGAATGAAGATGAGAAATTCTACACTTTCCTACCACGTATGACAATAAACACGGGAGAATAAAAGAAAAAAATTCCAGAGAAAAGAACACCTACACTATCAAGCAGAAAGCTGCTGCACGAGATTTATTATGTCGGCGTTTGTCTAACGACGGCAGCTGTTTTTACACCGCTCGCTCTCTCGTTGGGCGGCTGGCTGCGGAGCGCCTTCAAATGTCACAGGGCGTTCGGCTGCTGGGCCGATAATGGCGGAGGAGCATGCGTTGACGCTCGCTCCAGTTGAGATGCATTAGCGGGATCCGAAGAGAGAAGTGACATTTTTACTCCGCTCTACGAAGAGATAATGCACTCAGGGGTATTAGAGTCTATGTGGAGTTTTAATCCTCCTCATATTATTTAATTCATAAAAAACAAAATTTACTCGTAATTTATTATAGTTTATTTTACTTATTTATAAGTTTACTTTTATTGAAGTAAAATTATAAGGTTACTTTTACTCAAATGATGTCAATTCATAACTGTGACAAAAAAAAGATAATCTTGTTGTATTTCGGTATTTCAAAGAGAAAGAGAGACGCAAAAATCTTGTATCTGAAATTTTTGAAGTATTTGTGGAAGATTAAAATATTAAAATTTAGAAGAAGTAGCCAAGAAAAATTTTGGACACGTACTTTTTTTGCACTGGAATACAACCAACACGAATAGATCTAAGGACAAGTCGATACATTAAAATGATGTCAGCCATTAATGCTTTACTCCACTAGTTTGTGTGGAAAGGGCACCAAACTGAGGTTTTAATAATTTATAATTAAGTACTTTCTAATAATTAAAGATTTATTTATAGCATCCATAATGTAAATAGGAATACGTGAAGCAATTGTTTTCTGATTGTTCTTTATTAGTTACTTCACTATGTTGATAGAAATAGCTCAAAATAGCTCCTTGGAATCACACGCCAGAAGAATAGTCGAATCTGGGGCAGAGCTTTGAAAGCTCTGGGGCAAAGCTGGAGCATGTTACATTCTCAAGTCTACCTCTATAAAATCTGACTCTACTAGAATTCAAGTGTGTATTATATGAAAATTAGTGTTATAGTAGTATTTATAGTTATAGTACTCATATTGAAATTAGTTGTATGTAAGAAATGCGGAATAATTTGTATCTAAATTTTTATTCCAAGAAAATAGAATAGGTTTTAATAGGTGAAAAATAATTTGAAAGGAATTTGAGTGGTATTGCAGTGGTAATAATCGGTTTCACTGTGAGTATCTCTCATACAATCCTTGTCGCATATAAGGGAAGAAAATTTCTCATACTTTTGGCTCCTTTTTCTTCGTGTCTCAACTGGAAATATATTCTCTGAGGGAGTATCTATCGGAGTCAGCGTGGGACTGCTCGCTGGACACGTTCAAAACTCATTATGTCATGTCTCAATGACTAGATCCACTCCATCCCAGTCCCACTCTGTGTTCTTCAAAGCGAATGCCAGAAAGTCAAATCGGCTACAGTTAAACTACTCACATCATTCCTTTCTTATACCGAGACCAGGTAGTAGCGAGTCTCTACCCCGCTTGAAACCGTAAGTCACAATCCAAGAGCAGCGTGCAGTGGGACAGTTTGTTTTGTCTACTATCATTGATTCCATTAGAAGTGACTCTGGAATGGGATAACAATTAGATAATCTCTTCATGTTCTGTGGTATTCTTCATAACTTGACATTTATACGCTTCCTCTTTTTCACGTTCCACTCACCATGTGAGTCCCTAGCTTTCGAACCTCAAACACTTCCGCTCGTCAAGACAGATTTTAACCCATACCACAATTCATTTGTTACTCGCTTTGGAGGAATGGAGTTTCATCTGACGTACGAGCAGCTGAAATAAAGTAAGCTGTACTCCTGTTTATTTACAGAATGTTTCAAAACATTTTAAAAATCGCTGTTAATGTGCAGAATGTTGAGGATCTGCTGTAATTTGTTGTTTGTGAACTGAAAAATGATCTTCACGGTTTTTTGATGAACAAAACAGTGTACAGATGCAATGTTCGGATCTTATTTGTGCGTCATAGATAGAAAGCGGAAAATGCTTGTTCTTAAGTAATAAATCAAAATTAATAATTCTTTGAAGGCGGGAGAAGTTCATTCTCAAAGGAGTTTCGTAAACAGAAAAGAAAAGCTTCTTCGTACCTTATTACCCTTCGTGCACCGTTCTTTTTATTTTACACACAAATCGAAAACAAGAGTCCAAATTTTGTAGCTTATGTAATATTTTAAACGGTGTTATTAATTGAGATTGGCTAGCCTGCTCCTGGCGTTAGCTGCGGTTGTGAATGAGCTCTCTCTATTTTTCAGTTGAATCTTTCTAATTATTTTATTTTTTCGAGTTTTTTGTGATCAGTCGTTGTATTTAGATCCCAACTTTCATTGTAGTGGAAAATTCTTTGTTCTGTGTAAGTGTTAAGTGAAAAAACATTAAATACATTTCCTAAGGTTTTCAAACTCAACGGACCAAATACAATTTCATATTGTTTTCATTCAGTGCTTCATTCAAAGGTGTGATAAAGTTTACATAAGTACAAACGGAATCATAAATTTAAATTCTTGGTGCATTAATTTAATTATTTTTCTGTATTTAGATTTTCTGGTGCGTCATTACATCATTATTAACTTGAAAATAACGTACTCTATTGTTGCACTGCTCAAGTTTCGTCGTCGTAAATAGAATTATTCCAATATTTTACCATTTGTTTTCGTGATCTTTTTGTAGTTATTCATTACAATTTAACATAATATTGCCTTAGTTATTGTGGAATTA
>NNCF01131521.1:34561-81366 GCA_002313205.1 Laupala kohalensis | reverse complement strand
GGAATTGATGGGACGGTCCCTTGCTTGCTTCCGGAGAGTAAATTAGTTTATTGTCCTCCACGTGGTCATACGCAGTCTGTACTGTTTTTGACAATAAAAAAAATTGTTGATGTCAGGTGACGCCTCGCAATTGAGACCCGTAGGTCATTTTCGAGTCTCACATCGTATGTTTGAATGAAATGATAAATGATGCTCGAAGGCGTCCCAACTTTTCTTATTACCAGTTCTTTCACCAAAGATCGTGTTTTGGTGGAAGAAAAGGCTTCGGTCTCACTATAAGACACAAAATATATAAATAAATAAAGACGTTCTTCTATGCCGCCACAAGTTTGAGATTTACGGAGCATCGAAGGATGGCAGGTACAGTGTCAAAGGCTCGTAATTGACTCCGGTGCATTGTAATGATGCAGTAATGAATCCTTCTAATGAAGTTGTGATTGATTGTACTTGTGCTGTGGTTTTCTACGTTCGGATATAACTTACTGAAAAGAATAGAAGACGATAAAAAGTATTTTTTAAAATATGACATACTAGTGATCACCTAATTACACAATAACATGTATCGAAAACTAGTGAAATAAATCAATATCAGTTATATTTCAAAACAAACAAAGGAAACAAATCACACATCAATGATCGTATCATCAACAACTAAAACACTGCTAACAATCCAGCAGTCAGAACAGGAGTTGAATGTGTAGGTGGCGGTCTAACGACCACAAACCGAACGTTCGCTCCCTTTGATGCATCCGAGTTTATTGATATCGCACGGGGGAAACGTCGAACACCGTGCCGCATTGCACGCTGAGTGGCGAGTACACTATCCACACTGCTCGGCAAATTGGATTTGCGAGTGTTTGGGGAAAAACGCCAATTCCTTAATTTCCTAATACAATTTCTGAAACAAAATATAATTGTATGTTGAGGTTCGGTGTTAGTTGTATACACATTTTTGTATATTTATTTATTTTCTTTCAGCCTATTGGCTAACTTATTTAAATAGAATTGCAATACAAGGTACTGTCGGAGTCATGGTTCTTTTCTCTTGTTCTTTTTTCTGTATACGCAGCTTAGCCGACATTGAGGCGTTGTCCGTCTCTGCCATCGGGGAGGAGTGCGCTTCATCTACTTTCTTTGCAATCTTTTTATCTCCCTTATCTTTGCCGTATATTCCTCAAATAATTCATAATTTCTTTCTGTGTGTATTAAAGTGTTAAAATCATGCATATTTAACACATCCTGTTTCATGTAAGATTTTATGAATTCTGCACGTTCCGAAGCAGATCGTGTGCAGTCCCATAACATATGGTATGCTGTCTCGCGTCCTTCTCCTCATTCACATTCATCATGTTCTATCTTTTGTATACGCTTTAAATAGCATCTTGCATTATCGTGTCCTGACATAAATTGGAGTAACTGTCTGATTGGTTTAAACCATTTTCTGCTCTTTTATGCATAGTCTACTTGTTTTATATACTTGTATGTCTGCCGACGCTTCTTACTCTTTTCCCATCTGACTTGCCACCCACTTAACGATAAAGATGTAGTCATACTATCCAATTTTTTGTTATTTATTAATTAATACCCCTCTCATCAATGAAGCCAGCATTGATGATGGCCGCCACGCGGTTGAAAAGGTCTTATGAATTAATAATTAACATAAAATTGAATAGTATTACTACATCTTCTTTATATAAATTACTTTAAGTGACTATGAAAATGAACTTCTCTCAGAACAGTTTCAATGTACATTAGTTTAAAAATATAAATTATTTATTTTTGTCAAAGAGATTCGATTGATCGCGACTCGTGGCGTAGTGCTTAACGCGCTCGCTTTCTACTCTGGAGACGCCGGTTCAAACCCGCTCCGAGGTGGTGTTCGCGGCAGGTTTTCTCGGGGTTCTCCTGCCTATCATTCACTCATAATCAATCCCTTCAGGGGAGGTGCGACAGGAAGGGCATCCGGTACCTTAGTATTCCCCAGTCAAAAACCAATCTATCCTCATTCGCCAATCCCACATGAAGTGGGAAAAGGCTAGGCAGGTTAGGTTTTAAATAGATTCGATTGATAGAATTAGCGGACCGCTCTACTATTCCGGACAACCGGCGCGTAAGGTTGTTGGGTACATGTGTGTCTATATATATATGCTTACAATCAGCTCACACTCCGGAGACAACCTTCTGAACATTTCTTGACCTAGGTTCGGTACTTCAGAAAAAATCTGAAAATTGGAATTTTCATTCCCGGAAGACTAACCTCACACTAAACAGTTCCGCTTGGAACTGTGCCAAAGTTTCCTCTTGGAACCGTCTCGCTTCTCGGTTCCAAATGTAACCGTTTAGCGCATTGGCTTGAACATAAAGTCAAAGGTAGGTCCAACTCTGACATCTAGCGTAATAACCAAATTAAATTAAAGTGTCAAAGTTCGGTTTACAACTATACACACTCATCGCAATTTTGTATCGTTAAATTACAAATAAAGACACACTCGTTACAACGAAACATTACAACGAACCGAGTACGACTGTTACGACTGATTTGTTGCAATGAAACAGTTTCACAGTCATCGCGGAAACGTTGCAACAGCTCCGCGACTGGAACAGTCTGGCACATCTCTAATCTAAAATGGAACATGCCGAATGTACTGTTATATTTTCTATATGGGTAAATTAAATTATATTTTTTAATATAAGCAAAAGTCTTGTTATGCTCATGCCACCAATTCCGGACCGATTTCGTTCAACCACAAGCATCTACACAATGTGTCATCGACACTATGATTCGATATTACTCATGAAAACTGTCAATAACAACGACTAATAAAAAATCACTTAAGACTTTGCATGTGTTTGTACTTGAGGTCACGCACTGGTATTAAAATTATGAAAATGGAAAACCAATTGTTGCATTTTATTTCTGTGTGGTGGGTAATGTTCATGTTGAGATGTAGAATACACAATTCTTTGATGTAAAAGATATTAAACTTCACATCAGGGGAACTCGATCGGAAGGGTGGGAGGGGGGATTGAGCTTGAAAATTGTCACTCAATGTGTCACAGTGTCGCAGGGGAGCCTATCATCGATACGTCACATATAATGGATTTGTTATTTTTCCATTACTTTGTAGCATCTTGATGTATCGATGTCAATTTTAATTAATGTGATGAAAAATGTTTCATGAAAAATAAGTGTATTACAAGCGGTTCAGAAATAATAAATTAAATTTTCATAGTTTAATTATTATTTCATAATGCGAGTTGTGGAGTTTAAGATTATAATATTCATTAAATCCTCTATTACACAACAAAGATCCTCTATAATCCATTTATTTTCTAGAATCCTATTAGATAACATGACGTAGTGGAATAGGTAAATAAAAAATGTTGAGAATAGGTCCTAGGAGAAGTCTTCAATCTTCAAAGCAATAATAATAATAGTTGTGTGAAGTTGACTACATATCGAAAAATTAAATATCTTATTATAATGTTTATGGTTTTAAGTTACATAACAAAAATTTTAATTGCCCCAGGGCCAGTTTCGATCTGGTGCAGGTTTTTAGACTTCCCTGGATTCAAGAGCATTTTGTCACTGATGTATCAAATGGATCGGCATCTGGATTCCATCGGGTGCTTTCATTTTATCTGCATTCATTCTATTATTTTCACACACATCAATTAACCCTTCGTGTCACATATGTATCATCCGATTTGAAAAGGCGCATCAGTATTTGAGGGTATCATCCCTTCCTTCATAAGAGTCCCTTTGTAGGAATGGTTAGGGAATAAAGAATATTATTCTGGGCATAGAATCTGAGTACTTGAAAATTACTGCAATATATTGCATGTCAAGATTCAACTCTAAAATATTGCGTAATAAATTGCATGAGTTTATTAAAATAATAATTTCCTAAGCTAAACAGACAGACATCATGTAATATAAACAAAGGTTTCTGGGACCAGAGTCAGTATGAGCTTCTTTGTCCGAGACAAACCGCGTCTTAGCAGATAAAACTACCAACGATTCGACCATCATGATGTGGCCTTCTTCAGGGGCAATGTCAGAGTCGTACAGACCTAAGTCGCTGTCGTACTCTGGATTGCTATTGCTATTGATGAGTATGACAGCGACTTAGGTCTGTACGACTCTGACATTGCCCCTGAAGAAGGCCACATCATGATGGTCGAATCGTTGGTAGTTTTATCTACTAAGACGCGGTTTGTCTCGGGCAAACAACCTCATACTGACATCATATAAAATAATAATATTATAAAACTTTCAGTAGAACATAGATCTTAGGATAGATAGTTTCTTTTACATTCTTGTGAATCTGTTATCAACACGTTAAGCACTTTGAATGCCATATTGACAATTTTAAACACTTGAAAGTATTTATATCTCATGCTCGTAATGATTACACTCGTAATACTTTAGAAAAATAACAAACCCGATTTTCGTTAGTTTTCCCATGATGCCCTGTTACCCAACTATTTAACTTTTTAAAGTTTGAAGTGATCGTAAAACTTTTTTATCTTTTGGACATCCGAAAACTAACCACATCAGATTCTTACTTTTTGTAATTTAATTTTTTACATCATGAAAGGTTGAGATGTGCAAGGGATGATATATATTCGTTCATGTAATAACAGATGTGCCCGCTATTTTACTAGTGTAAAATTATTGATATTTGTTAAGTAATTTTCTCTAAATTCTATTGATGTACGAAAAACAAAAATTTCGAAAAATCACTGGATTCACCCTGAGGATTGCGTGTACCAAATTTCGAAGCCATGTGCGGTTGACAACCAATTAAAAATGAAATAAATAAGAACACATTTCTAATTTCAAAAAATCGTTCGGAAGTTCACAGAGACCACCCCAGAGAAATGTGTGCTAAATTCCGAAGCTTTGGGTCTTAAAGCTCGCCGAGAAATCGAAACGCGTTTAATGTTCAATAAAAAATCGAAGTATTTTCGAAAACACATGATATACAGTTTTAAACCTCAGAAATCGTATTTCAAATATGTATTGGGGTCTCCTTAAGACAATAAAAAATTCCAAATCAATACATTCAGCATTTTAAACTTCGGAAGTTCTGACGTTTTCGTATATAGGGAAAATGATCTCTTAACACAGTTTGAAATTTCCTTTGCTGATCCTTAGCACCCGAGGCGTTGGTTAGAACTTTGCTCATGCGAACGCATTCATCGATTCGAACCAAAGAGATGCGGAAGGTGGCGTAGGAAGTGCTTTGACGCTCGCAGCTGCGTACCGGAGACGCCGACTTCCGATTGTTGCTTCATGCCTCGTCTCTCGTTGATTGGCGACGACTGTCTTCAGATGGTGGAAGACAAATATTCTAACAAGTGTCTGATCGCATACAACCCCAACGCCTTACGTATTTACGTCATCAATGCCGTGGAGAAAATGGTTTGAGTTTGGATCAAATCGTTTCGATGTCCTAAAAGTATCGATACCAGTTAGTTGTACTAAATCGAATTATCAATTGAAGTATCTATACCAGTGTTTATCTAAACTTGATATTATTAATTTTTACTCATTAAAATTAACCTTGTAGTTGTCACAGATTATTATTTTGAGCAGGCCTTAATAAACATTATGTTACCTCGTTTTCAAAACTCATACAATCAGGTTTTTGGCAAATGTTTCATCAGATTTGCGAACAAACGCTCATCTGGGACGGATGACGCAACTACTGTCAAAAATATCTTTGCCTATTTGTACAGGTTACGAAGAACATACTTCATCTTTTAGGGTAAACCAATAGTTTATCTTTATGAACATCATGACTTACTCTAGTTTTTTTAAACCATGGTTCAATTCTTCCATAAAAACCAAGGAGTTCATTAGAATCTGTCTCTGCTTTATAATCAATTCGATACAAGTTCTGAGATAACAAGAACGTATCGCATTGATACAAGTAAAGTATTTAAAAGTATCGGAACAACCCTAGTTCTACAACGTCAATAATAGGGCCTTGGGCTGGTGATTGTAATTTCAATGAATTCCTCCACAGAATAAGAGAAAAGAAATAAATAACTTACAAATGTTTGGTAAATGGAGTTAGAATTAAAAAATTAAATTTGTAGATCGGAATTTGGAAACAAAAATCGAGAGAGCTGTTCATCCTATGACACTAAAAACGAGTTGAATTTATACTTGTTGCTTTAACTTATATGGAGGAGTAATATATTGCTCCGTGAGAAATTCTTTTAAGTAAAATTCTCCATCAAACCGCGTCGTGTGAATTTCTGGGTATTTCGTGAGAAGTCTTCATCATTCCCATGTAAGTCTCGATCTTATGTGACTATACGTTTATTTTTGGAGAACAATACCAATGATATTAATAAAATTCCGAACAGAAGCCATTCCACCATACAATTAAAAGAAAAAATAGTTTTTACCCACCCAAATTTTCTCTGATAGCGTACCACCAGAGTCCCTATGGAGAACAAATATGTTCATTGCCGGACGCTTCAATGCGCAATGTAAGTGGCTTGAATAATTTGAAAGTAACCGTTTTAAATATATGATTTTACGCAAAGTGACCTACATTGTTACAGCATTCCAATTCAATATTTTTCATGCTTCAGTTAAAATTTAACTCAGTTGTATTTGAGTTATGAAGTAAGATTTAATAACTATACTATTCTGCTAAATAATTAACGACACAGTACACGGCAAAATATGGAAACATAATTTTGATTAAATAGTTAAAATGTTGTAGGCTAATAATGCAGTAGTGAAATTTCTGATGGATCAATTATATCTTGCTTATCCCCCTCCTTTTAAAGAAATTGAAGGGTGTCCCCAATTGGCCATTCTAATGAGTTCAATTATTCCAATGTTTCTTCAAAATTAAAAAGACTGAATATATTTACGTACGAATGGTACTGACACTCATCTACTACGTCTACTCGTAGTATTCTCGTCTAGTATCATAAAGTTGTGATATTTTATAAGGTCTTGTAAGTATATTATGTTTTCATTTTAACGTGTCGACTGCTAATTTAAGCGATTTTGTTTATTTTTCGTTGTCAAAACTATTTATTTTTATTCACTGAAATAAGCAGTCAAAACATTGCGTGTTATAAAATAAAAGCATAGAATACTATTACGGTTCCATAAAATATTAGAATATCTACCTAGGGACCACGAGGCTTTCAAATGATTCTTCAAAGTAAGTTCCGAGGTGAGAGAAGCTTTCAGAAAGAGAAAGAGTTCATTTTGGCAAGTGCTGCGTTCGCGGAGGAAACACTTGAAGTGCTCGCTCGGGGTCTCCGGCGTTCGCACCTGCTCCCACTTCTCTACTCTTCGCCTTCTTTATTTTCGTGTTTTTTATTTTTATTTTCACATTTCTCTCCTTCGCTCAAAATATCCAAAGATTTTTAATTATATTTTTATATTCTGAAACTTGTTTTTCCCAAATGAAGCTGGGGATTTGGGGAAGAAATATCGTTAATATTGATGAAACACGGCGAAAATAAAATTAAAATTTGACTACTTTCCAATAGATGCACAACTTCAATCGCAAAAAATAACTGATGACTATCACTTACTTGTGTCCACTAAAGATGAGTAGTAATTCGTGAGACGGAAGTCTAACAATCCACAGAACGTATAATCTATGTAAGATAGCTGTGGAAGCAGAATTAAATCAAAGGCTATAATGCAAACTGTTTTCATTCGCATGACAAAGAAAAGCAAAGAATTTATATATCTTAACTGAGCTATTTTTGAACTGAGCGCACAGTATACCTGGATTTTAATATTACTCGTCTTTAGTTTATTGCATCCCACGTGATCAAACGCAGTTTCTTATTGTTTTTTGACAAAGTATGTACTTATTTATGTTCACATTCGAATAAATTAAAAGAAACATGTCTATTTTTGTTATTGAGCCTTGGCTATCCGAGAGCTTGTTGTAGTTTGGTCCTACGTTCCACGACATGGCAATTCCCGGATACCCAAGACTCATCTGATTCCAGTCGCAGAAATCTACGCTCAGTTCTTCTTAATTATGGAAAGTAACAAAAGGACAGAAGGCGCGTTACGAAGCACAGAAAGAAAAAAACGAAACATATTAGGTAAGATTTAACAACCACGACACCTGAAAAAATGACATGTTAATATTCTAAGTTCTAATAGTTTGAAAATAAACGGGAAGATAAATGCACATTTAAGTTGCGGGAGTCCTAATCGTGCCAAAGGTAGGAGGCTTGTTTTGAGGGTTGCGTCTCATAGGCGTCAATCATATATCACGCTCTTGCAAAGCATCGCACACACTTGCACAAAGAATATTAAAACCAACCAAGGCATTTGAAAAATAATATGACTAACATATATACGAATTCAGAATCAGGTTGACTAGAAACACTCTGGAGGATCTGGTGTAAAATGTCTTATTCCAAATGTATTATTCACAGAATAATTTTAATTGCGAAAGGGAAAGTTTTAATATGCAAAACTTGAAACATCTGTTGTAAAACACATATCACTCTACAAAGTCCCCTATTGTCTTAATTTGCTTCTTGTCTTCGTCATTTTATACCCTGCTGACATTTCCGGACATGTGATCCGGAGTGATTCTGGTTCCCATTAATGTGCTCAAATTTTTACGTCGAGTTTTGATAATTCTAAATATTTATTTTTATTTTATGTCTTATGCGAGGTTCGGGTCATTTGACCAGCTCTTCCACATAACCAAGACTGGGACAAGGGAATTAGGAAGGAGAGATGTTGGGTTGCCAGGGAACATATGGTACCGAACTGACATCTGCCTGGCGTAGGTGAGGAAAACCTCAGCAAGTTCGGTCGAGCAGGGTTTGAACCCGCACTCCACCGTTCAACGGTGAAGACACTGCCCCTACACCACCACCGTTGGTGACAAATACTCAATGGAGGGCACGAAGTAACTTAATTACGTAGAGTGTCCAATCTGTAAACGCAAGTAATCACAATGCTCCATGACTATCTGCGTGTGTCCACTCGGACACATTAAAGCCGCGTTGTGACGTGTCTAGACTGAGCTTACGCAGCTAGGAACTGTGAAGGACAAGGTCTCGCTCGTGCAACGCCACTCCCTGGGGCGAAATAACGCGACCCTTTCTTCCCCTCTACGTCTTCGCCCTTCGCAGTCTCTCGCTTCCTTCCTTCCATCTGCTCCCATCGACAGGTCCTTTCACACAGAATCTATTAAGGAGGGAGTGCAAAAGGGAATGCAATGCACGGATACGTCTCAAGGAAATCCGCGTAAATTATCTTCATTTTTATTTTATAATAAGGTTTCTAAAAATATAGAAAGTGAAGAAGGGTCAGACTTTAATATAATTTTTTTTGTAGTGTAATTTTGAAATCAATTACAGCATTTGAAATCAATTTTCAGGACTATATTGGCAAACAAATTTATCACACTCTACTGCAACGCTCTGATATGAAAATATTGTTTTTCTGCGATAATTATGAATTGAATAACTATAACGAATGCAATATAGATTCAATATAGGCAATATTACATATTGCACCTGTTTCTGGAAATCCAGCTACTCTTTAATTAGTGGCACAATAAGAGTAAGAAAAATGAACTTGAACCTATTTATGTAAAAAAGTTAACTTGTATTCACTTGATGCTTTCCGAATATAAATTACGAAGTCTCAAGCTACAAGCTGCAGCGGTTAACAGTGATAAATTTCTGAACTAATTTCATGGCTACTTTCTTTTCTGAATTATTTATTTATTTTTTGTTATATTTTCATTTTTATATAAATTATTTGATTGATATATTTTTACAAACATACATAATCTGAATATTTGTTCATGGCTTAGAAACACTGATACCTTATTAGTTTTTGTTTAGTCTCAAACTGATTACTATTTGACGAATTTTATATGTTTTCACAATTAAGTCATTTTTGCAAAAAAATATATTTTTAATGTGGAGTCCAACTCTCAAAAAGTTCCTTGTATATATTTTAGTTTCATCCACGTATTCGGGTTTTACGGATTCGATCGCAGAATTCTCCCCGAAATTTATTTTCAGCGCACAACGTTCTCTTGATTCACTCTCAGGAAGTTTCAATTCCTTTGGTACTGATGAAAAAAACTGAATGACCTTTATTATACACTACGTGTGATCAAACCATATAAAGTTCAAAATTTGTCGGTTTTTTAGTAGTACCGGCAGAGAAAAACCACTGTTAAAAAAAGTAAGTTCTAATTGCCTAATTATGCAAATTCACTTCTTGACCGAGCTCTGCTCGAAAGAAAATTATTCACAGTATTAAACCGGTTACTGGAATAAAGGTTTATATTGGTATCGTCTTATAACGCAGCCATCATGTTTAGAATCTCATCATACCATACTCGTACAAATCAGCATTATTGAAGTGCTACTGCAGATGCTCTTTAATGAGTCACGTTCGACCGAGGCGGTTTATTCATTTTGTTGGATTTACGATCATTATTATTTTGAACGTAAATACCAAATACAGATCTTTCAAGACGATATTTCACACGATTAAAACAAATATTTAAGTATATAAGCACTTTTTAAATATGTGTAAACATTAGTTTAAACAGTTAAGGTCTGTGTTAAAGCAATATTTATGGTGGTAAGGTGGAAAAACAGGTCAGATGTTTTGAGCCTCACGACGTAATGAAGTCATTTTGTTGTCAGTATTGTATGGGTTAATTTGAATATTAAACAAACAATAATTGTAATGTAATATTATATGCTACAAATATTATGTGAACTTTCACCTCGAAAAAGACTTTTATAATAAAGTGACGTATGTATTTAGAGGAAAAAGGCGATATGACATGATCAGTTTTTGAGTATAATGGTGTTAGTCTTTGGCAGGTGTTTTAGTACGAAACTCAACAGGTGCGAGAATGTCTTGTCCCTTCCATTTCAACTTCCGTCTCTCCTCACTCCTATCTGCCTGAACTCGCGTTATTGCGTTCCTTGAATTATTGACTTGTGTATTATTGGCAACATTTTGTATTAATTTTGCCCACATTACGTTACTCCGTGCATCAAAAAAGTTCAAATATCAGAGAAAGTACTTTTCGTTGGAGTGGAAAAATCGGTCGCCCTAATATGTTATTGAACGTGAAAGTAAACAAAAATTAATATACCTTGGAAAAATATATCCTTTATGATTCCCTCTTGCATTAATTCTGAACAAAACAAAGTGAATTGATACTTTCACTCTGCCTCGTCTTCGCGTATATTACATCCGCCTGAATATTGTCACAACCCCCTCGGAGCTCGAGAGCACACAACAAAAGACGAATTCTGCAGCGACCTTTTTTTGGTTTATGGATATGGAGGCTTATTCAACATCGGGGTTTAATATTACAGGTTGAAATATGGGAGAAGAATATATATGCCATGAAGATAAGATTTTAAAAAGGTCTATCATCCGTTAATTTGTGGAGATCTGGAAATTATTTTAATCATTAGTAGGTCACTGTTGTGAGTAATCTGAGTTTATTGCTTTTTTCGAGTGGAGCTTCGGTCACCAGCTTGAAAAAAAACATGAAAATTTTCCGATTTTTTTTTCATTTTTTTAACGGAATTTCTCCGAAAGGGAGCTTTTATTTATTAATTTACTCCAAATATTATGAAGAGGTTCAGATCATGAAGTCCGCTCTTTCACCTAATCGTGATTTAGTTGAGGGAATTGCGTTTGCCGGGGAACTATCGGTACCGAACTGACACTTGTCTGGAGTAGGAAACGGAAACCCCAGCGAAGCTAGAAAACCTCACCTCGTTCGGCCATTCAGGATTAGATCCCTTGCCCCACTGGAAGCGAAGACGCAACCACTTGACTACCGGTGTCAGTTTTTCAGGGAGAAAATATCTACCACATAAATTATTATTAAAAGGCTTGTATCAGAAATGTTATGAAAAAAACGGTATTTTTTAACTTTTCCAAAAAACTTCAGTTTATGACGTTTCAATCACCTGTTTCACTGAATTCTTCACATAAAACGTCAAATGTTATTAAGGTTGTAGAGCAACAAATTCTGCTTTTCGACAGTACATAACCATCCCCTAAAAAACATGTTGGGAGCAGATACGAACTTTTAAAAAAATCGAGTGTTTACGTATTTCTGACGTGTCATAAATAAATTGTAGCATTAAGTTTAACTCTTAGTCTATGTATACAAATTCAATGATAGTAGAGGTGATGCTGGAGTGAGTAAATGAGTGAATGACCACCACGTTTACTTATAGCACAGAGGGAAAAAACACTGCAAAAGAAACAGAGCCGAGGTGTCAACGTGTCGACTGCCGAGGAGAGATAAGGCACAACGTAGCCGTAACAACCAATTTTTCAGAAGAAGAGTGTTGAAGGAGAGAGAATCGTAGCTTACTCCACCCACTGCTTCTTTTTCTTTATCATTTTTCATTTACTCTTGTACAGTTACCTCTTTTTATGATCAATCACCCTGAGATTGCACAACCAAGGAAATAGGCTAATGTAAAAATAATAGATATTATTTACTAGACATAAGCAGGACGAAAAGATTGCATGTCACTTTTTATAACCAATATTTATCACTTATTTTTAAGCTAGAAATAATAAATTACAATATTTTTTTCAGATTAAAAAAAAAGAAAAGAAAAAGTATTTCAGTTAGAAAAAATAAATTTGCCCAAACAACTTTTGTTAGGTCTTTATAACATTATGTTTCATTTTTCATGTTTTTTTCTTTTTCTTTGTATTTTATTTATTCCTTTCGCACATTAAGGGTTTCACCCGCAGACGCTCTTTCGGGCTTCATCCCAGCCAGACTGTGAGCGTAGGAGTCACCCACTCATCGATAACACTCTTCCGCTGTTATTCCCAATTTTCCAACGACAAATGGAGAAAAATCGTGGTGAATTTATAATATTATGCATGGTATAAAAATTGCATTTGTTCACACACTTGAGCCAAGAAATACACAGAGACCCATTTTTTAAATTATAGTTTTATGTAATTAAACACCCTAAAATTGCATACAAAGTGTGGTGTTCTCAGTTTCATTATAGTGATTTAATTTAAACATAACATAAATTTACCCTTGCGTAATGTACCCTTACGTAGAACTTACGTAGTATTGAGTGTTCTTAAAATATAAAGAAATGTATGTTTTTGGTGACGAGGCACAGAATACATCTTCTATACTAAAAAGCGTGAACTTGTGTGGAATTTGTGTGGTACGGCAATCGGAAAAAGTAATCAATAAAATTATTTAAAATTTCAAGACTCTCATTAAGGGTTATTGCAAATAAAATGTACAGTATGGTTAATATTGATGACTTTCAAGAGAAGAAAAACAATTAAAATTGGTTGCTAATTAGTTGATGGAGTGCGAACCTTCGAAGAGAAATGACGTTTGTGAGAGTGCTCCGCAGTAAGCCGGCTACCTGCTGGTATCAGTGTTTCGGCCCGTCGACAGCTCGCTTCCTCACACGTGTACCTGATCCTGCGACGGTGCGTCTTGCGTGAGACGGTGGTACATAGAGAAGAAAAAGAAAAAAAGAAACAAGAAAACTTGCATCATGGTGTCGACGGTGCAGTGGCGTGCGCCCATCGACCGTTGGGTAGGAGGGTCTCACCCGAAGGGGGAACGAGGACCGTGCATAGGCGCTTGCCTTGCGCAGTATTTAAGTTTAAGTATTATTTGCATGCTCTTAGTTATAGGTGGCATCGAGATGAAGGGCTTGCAGGTCGGAGTGAGGGGTTTGTTGACCGGGCAAACCAAAATCCTCTCAGATATCAATTGCCGGGTTGTTGCTTTCGAGGTAGAAAACCAATTTCTATCTCCAGGTCCACTACCTGGAGAACCAGTCCCGGAGAAATAATATTTTGATCTTCGGCGTGCCGGACCGACAGGGCGAGTTGTGGCACGACTCCGAGAGCCATGTGCAGAACAACAGGTGGTGCAGCTTGATGATCGGGACATCGGGACATCGAGTAGGTCGCAGAGTAGGCAGAAGGTCTATTGTTGTAAAGCTGGCCTCTTACGACAATGCGGGAGGAAATGCTGAAGTTTGTTTGTGGCTCTCCTTTGCGAGTGAAAGAGGATTTCTCCGCGTCTGTGCGCCATACGCGCTCTAAACTTGGTCCGTATTTGCAGGACGCGCGGGAGCAAGGTTTCAGAGCCAGCATCCGCTTTGACATGCATATGGTGGAAGGGCGATACTACTCGCTAGCGGAACTAGAAGTCTTCCCGAAGGAGCAGCGTCCTGAACGCGTGACCAGCCCATGCGCGTCATAGTCGGCGGCGACTCAGTCACCACCACCTCCACCGCCCCCGGCTGCGACACCTGCGTTGCCAACGCAGTTCTCACCACCTCCAACTCCACCGCTGCCGACGGCTGCGTCATCGTCGCCTCACCTGCGACAGCCCTTGCCGCCTCCGCCACAGCCCTCAGCGTCGGTTCAACCTTTGTCCTCGTTGCAAGAATCACCACCACCATCGCCGATAGTGACGGAGAAACGCTGTTCTGGAAACGGAAACGAGCGCCCTCGCCCCTCTTCCTCGTTGCCAGTGCGCCAGCGCTAACAACCCACTCCCACAGGGACCAGAGTCACCCGACTACAGGCAGCACAGTGGACGCCCAAAGCGGTGACTAATCACTCCGGAGAAAAACCCAAAACAGGTAGAGCGCAGAAGCGGCAGTAGGACTTATTGCATGCAACTCTGACGATAAGGTGCTAGAATGTGGAAGGTCTGAGAAAGAAGCTTTGCCAAGGAGGTTTTCTGAGTTTCCTTGAGAAATTTGACTTTTTGGGCTTGGTCGAGACTTGGTCAAAGCAGGGAGATGAAAATAATATACACGGATTCACAACCGTGGCAAAATATCTTAGGAGAAGAGGCACGCGCGGGCGGCATCCTGGAGGAGTCGCGGTTATGTACAAAAATGAACACTCAAATCGGTGTGACGAAATGAAAACAGAAATTGATAATACCTTATGCGTTAAAGTACTAATTGCCGACACTGAGTTACTAATAGTAATTGTTTACAGGTACGAGGATAAGTCAACAACGAAAACTTTTATACCGAAATGAGCCAGTTGATAAATAGTTTCGAAAATAAATGCCCCAACGCGAGTACAATGATAATGGGATATTTTAACGCCCGAATCGGAGAAAATAATGTCTCATCGCCGTTTGAAGATTTCGCGCTTGGAAACGTGACAAATAGTAAGAATAAAAACTTAAATCCGAAAGGGCGAGACCTATTAAATTTCTGCAGCACACACAACATAACTATACTAAATGGTACGTACGGATCAGATTTAGACGGAAATATAACATTTATTAACGAAAACAGGGAAAGTGTGTAGGATTACGCGTTAGTCAAGGAAAATTTATTACAATATATATACGATTTTCGGATTGAATCCAGAATAGACTCACACCATATAGCCGTATGTGTGAAAATCTATTTTTCACATCAAAACACTTCAGTAACACCCGCACACATGGGGTCAAAATTAGTAAAATACAAATGGAATGACGACAAGAAGTCGGTCTATAAGGCGAATTTCTCAAGGAATCTAGGAATGTTACGTAATGATTTCCAAATTAAACTCACGGCTGAAAATTACAACGCTGCAGCGGACTCCATAATACATTGTTTACAAAAGTCAGGGTCGAGTGTGAAAATAATTCAGGGGAACAAAAATTCAGGAAAACATTCGGTGTGGTATAATGATGCCTGCAGGTATGCAAAAGCATCCGCAAAATCTTCCCTGAAAAAATATCGGTGGCTAGGTGGGATGGAATTGCGCAAATCTTATCTGAAACTCCGCGGAGAATATATATACACATAGTTAAGGAAAGTAAACGAGCCTGGCAACAATGGAAGCTGAACGCGTCAGAGAAATACTATCAAAAAAATGTAGCCGCGACCTATGGAGCACAATTCGTAAATTAAGACGAAATAAAACTATATCAAATAACATAGATGCAATGGGATGGGAAATGCACTTTAAAAGCTTCTAGCAGGAAATGATAACACATCCCGAAGTAGTAACGAAATAGAAATAATATTTACAACCGATGAAGTGTCTGAACTAGTTGCGTGTATTACGTCACATGAAATATCTTCTGCCATTCGCGATTTAAAAAACAATAAAGCGCCTGGAGTAGATGGTGTTCCTTCCGAATTTATTAAGGAACTAACCAATGATATTGTGCCATTTTTAACCAACTTTTTTAAATTACATATACGATGGTGTTTCTCTAGACTCATGGACTACGGCTGTAATACAACCTATATATAAAAACAAAGGAAATATAAATGATTCAAATAGTTATGGGGGAATCTCACCACTTAATGTTATTGGAAAAATTTATTGCAAAATTCTGTACTGGAGATTACAACTCTGAGCCGAGAAAGAAAATAAACACTCGACATTACGGGCTGGTTTTAGAAGCAACAACAGCACAATAGATAATCTATTTATTTTAAACACGTTAGCCGAGAGAGAAACTCGAAAGAAACGCTGAAAGCTGTACAGCGTGTTCGTAGATTTTGAGAAAGCTTTCGACACTGTGAACAGACACATCCTCTGGTGTGTATTAGCGGACAAGGGAGTGTCAAAAAAATTACTATGTACTTTGCAAGCTTTATATTGCTCTGACAATGCATGCGTTAAAACAAATAATACTACACTACAACTTTTCAAGTAACTCAGGGAGTGAAGCAGGGATGTGTTCTCTCTCCGTTGCTATTTATATTATTTATTAACGATATAATAGAAAAATTATGTGAGGCATCCACAGATGCCCCAACAATAGGTGCTCCTCCTGAACAGAAACAGATACCGGGGTTGCTATTTGCGGACGATCTTGTTCTATTCTCCACAACACCGTCGGGACTTCAGATAGGTCTAGATACGTTGGAGCTCTTCTGTGATAAAATGTCTCCACATATAAACATACATAAAACCAAAGTCATGGTATTTAAAAACGGATGGATGTTTAGAAAAAATGAAATTTGGAATTATAAACGTCAATCTCTCGAGAAAGTTAAAGATTACGCTTATCTAGGTGTCAAAGTAAGCAAGAACGTAACCTGGTCAAGACATACAAAAATCAAAACAACACGGCATGTATGTTCTAAATGAAATTCCAAGAAGTACTGGTACCATCCCTGACATTGATCCTAGGATTGTAGTAACGATGTACACGTCACTATTCGTACCTGCAGTAGCGTATGGAGCTGAAATATGGGGTGTTGGGGATTGCGCATCACTTAATTCGCTTCAAAATAAATTCTTGAAAAATACTCTTGGCGTACCTCCGAGTACAGCTAACTGTGGTACTCTTTGGGAATTCGGAGTTTTACCGTTAGAAGTAAAAATTAAGATGAGAGCCATTAAATATTGGGTTTCAATCAGAAAAGGGGAAAGGAACAACAATATATACGATTGCTACGAGTTAACGTGTAACGATGGGTGAGGTTAAAAAATTAGAACAGTAATCGAAACTACCTGTCTAGGACACATGTGGCAGACAGCTCCGGCGAGATATGATTATAAATTAATTATTCAGAGACTTGAAGAAATAGAGAAACAAAACATAACGGCTAAGAGACAGGAAAAGAGGTCACTAATCGTGGAGAATATTGTGGCAGGAGACTGGGGGCGAAAGCCGTACATAGACAAATTAAACAAGGTAGCAAGAGCAGGTTACGCTTGGTTTCACTTGGGGGATGGAAATTGAGGGGGATCGAGATTCGCAATGCCATTTATGCACAGAACAAGAAGACTGGGTCCACATTCTGCTAAATTGCGTTAGCACTGAAATAGGTACAAAAAAGTGGCTTCTTGAGGGGGGGATACAATCGTAAACCGAGAAATTACACACTAACTTTTGAAATAATGCGAGATAATAGAATCTCCGTTACTTTACTCCTTGGAAAGTTTCTGAGTATGGTTCGAAAAACGAGGGAGGCGGAACTGATGAAGGAGATTGACCAGAATGAATACACTTAATTTAAATCTGTTTAAATTATTATTGTTATTATTATTATAAGTGATAGTAGTAGTAGTAATATTAGTATTCTATTTTAGACCGTTTCCATTGTGTTAAAAATGTGTATGTGTGCGCATATTGGTCCATGTTCATGTACGTATATATAGGTAAATATGTAAACAAGGTTTATTTGGGTATGTATGCATATGTTATTTGCCCTGTAGATAAGTGTGTATTCTTTCTATGAATTTATTTGATTCTGCCGCCGAATGTTTTTGTTCTGTTACAGGTTTCCAGTTACCAACCAGATTGTTTTTTATGCTTAAGCGCGCTTGCCCTAACCGTTGGTTTTCCGTGGTTCCCAACGGTGTTCAATGAACGAAACGGTCATTTAAGTGTGTGTATTGTGAGATTTGATAAATTTCACTGTTAAATTCGAAATTAAGAATAAAATACGATGAACGAGCGACCGAGCGAGGGCGTGAGAACTACGCACCCCCAGTCACCGACGAAGGAAGTTAGCCACATCTGGCAAGAATGCCGCAACCGATCCAAGACAAGCTGGGTCTTGTTCGCGAAAGGTTCACACAATTGAAATCGCAGGCAAAACAAGGGTGTGGATGGGCGAGCCACCCATGTCATAAAAGTTAAGAACGTCAAAGAAACGCGCCGGCGAGCCGCACAAGTTGCAACTTGTTATGAGAAAAACGTTGGAAAAAAAGCGGTTGCCGATATTTTGAAATAGACCCGAGGATTGGCGGATTGAGAAAGGCGCAATATTCGAAATCCCCAGTCGGAACTTAGGCATNTGAGAAAAACGTTGGGAAAAAAGCGGTTGCCGATATTTTGAAATAGACCCGAGGATTGGCGGATTGAGAAAGGCGCAATACTCGAAATCCCCAGTCGGAACTTAGGCATGAGTGGGGGGACAGGAAGTCATTGGAGTTTTCGATCTCGTGTAAATTCAAAATTTTGGGATGTTGGAGGTGGCAGAAGAGTCGTAGGAAGGGATGAAGGCATTTAAGTCATGGCAAATGGTTATTTCAGCCCATTCTGACGATTACCATTATTATGATCATTTTTCTGACAGTCTCGTGTTATTTTGGAGATCATTTTTCAGCTCATTCTCTTGCTATTTTTGAGATCATTCTGAGCAGTTTTCAACCAAGTTTCGTCATGATCAATCTGAGCAATTTTCAGATCAGTTCTTTCGACCATTTTAAGCGATTTTCGCCAGATCATTAAGATAAATTTTTCTGAGCATTATTCTCGGCATTTTAGCCCACTCAGATTTTTTGTGAAAATTGTTTTCTCATCACTTTTTCAAAAACAATAGTGCGGCATCACATCATTGAGTTTGTCGGGAGCGCCGAGCCAGATCGCTCGTGAGGCGAAATGGAGTAAAATCGAATGAACTTTCGGAGATGGCGATCGTCAAGACGCCTGGGGGTCGAGCTGCGTGACGCCTGAGGACGCCGGAGGTCACCACGGGTCTAGCTGGCGCGGGGTTCGCTCGACTGGAAGGTCAACGCACCCTCCATCTACCACCGTAGAGTTGATCACTCATCGAGGCAGGTATTTTCTTACGACGGTTGTGGATTGTCCAACCTACGTCGTAATGCGCATAGGCGAGAAGAGGCAAGCGGAAGTAGTAAACGCTGGAGGTCTAGAATTGAGGATTGGAACTCTGTGAGAAAGAGGCCAATTACCGGTAGAGATTTTCGCCTAATGATTGTAAATTAATAGAAATTCAGTGCTTCGTTAATGAAAAGTTTTTTGTTCTGTTCTTAGAAACATGTTGATTTGTCTAAAACTTGTGTAATGTTGAGGCCGAAGTCGGCAGGAAATGCATAAAAAAGAGGAAGTGACGTGTATATGGGGGGGATTGCATGGGGATCATGTTATTGTTGTACAGTGTTTGAAGAGTAAAGTTAATGAATTTAATTTGTAAAAATAGCGTTTTCCTGTAGTGGAACCCCAGCATGGTCTTTCCCTTCATTAAACAAATACGAGCCCTAAGAAATTGTGGAACCCTGAGATCGAGCTACCCGAGGCGCCTAGGATATCAATTTTATCAGTTCTTTAACATTTTATTCTATTTATCCCATGAAACAGCCTCGTTCCGCCACAGTATATATATCATTGAGATTAAAAATTAAAATTAATATTAAAAAATAGTAGTGAGAGTAAAAACATTTCCTATTATATCTTATTAACACTTATTAATTTCTTTTTCCGCTACTGATATCATTTACCTACCAAAGAATCGAAATATTTTAATACCTTTATTTTTAGTTACTGTTACAGTTTTTTGTGAGTGAATACTAGGGTACAGTACGCACAGCCCACGGTACATTTTAGGGCCTCTGTAAGGCGCACGGGCCCTAAGCCCTGCCATTTATATTGTGTATTTTTTGTTAAAATAAAACCCTTTAGAATTTTGAATTGAATTAGTTGATGCGAATCTTCACTCCCATGACTGTTAATACTATGAAGCTTACAAATGTGTCCGCCAGAGTTTAATTGCGTTACGTGAGGCGGATAATCCACTGAACGTGACCGAATTGTACAAGTAAATAAAGGCTGTGAAGAACAATGTTTTCAAGTGCGTAACCCGAAACTGAAATGAGAACAAAAGAATTCAGAGGTCTTAACTATGCGCTTTGTTTATTAAGCTGTATTTTCCTTCTGCCTGGACTTTAAAATAATTCGTAATTACGTACATATTGGCATACAATACTGGAAACTGTGTATTTTTGTAGGTTTTCTGCGTGATATTTAAAACAACACGGAATATGGAACCACGGACAAAAATATGGATTTAGTATATTATATTAGTACTGAGGAGAACGCCGCATAGTGGAGCATTTGAGGCCAAAACCCGTAGAAAAAGGAAAAAAATAAAATTTGTTTCACAATATTAAATTTTATATCGACGAATAGCTGATTAACTGGCGTGTCTAATGACGTTAATTTTAGTTCAATTGGTTAAATCTGTCGTCATATATTACCGATTGAATGTAAGGTTCGCATGTTTGCAGATATCCTTAAATTACAGTTTTCAGAGTTTGAAACGTTTTAGAAATAAATGTATGGATCGCTTGGTTGAGTTCAAATTTTACTCTGGGATAAATAAAGTTATTTTATTTTGTTATTTTTAATTTTTATTGTCATTGGAATTAAGTTAACTGTTTTTATAAGATATCTTTATATAAAAAATAAGAATTGAAAGAAATTTTATTTTTTAAAGAAAAAATATTTTTTAAAGAAATATTTTCGGAAGCTTATATTTACCGTAGATTTTAAGATGTGTGTCGAGGCCCGTCGTGTAACTTTGAGACCACTGCATTAATATATGTTGTATGTAGAATAGATCCCAAAAGAAAAATTTTGCCCAAAGTTGATCAACGCTTTTTTATGAATATTTTAAAAATTTAATGCTCTTCATTACGTTCATGAAGCATTTTTTCAAATAGTGAAGTTATATGCCAGATTTTTATGAAGAATTCTACTGGGGAATAATGTAATTCCATTTATACATCTAATGGATTTGGAATATTTGACAGACCTCCACCCCGGATTGGGAGGGGGGTGCACAAATTGAAATTGCCCCCCTTGCAGGACTGTGAGATTTACGTTAAGGTGAACTGTCAGCGATAGAAAGGATATTATTTTGTATGGTGATTTTATATAAATCAAGGATATTGAAAGAAAAGAGATTATTGAGTGTTCTGTGCTGCTTCCCACCACTCACGCATTGTATAAGTTCAGAGTTATCTGCGGGCCCTTCCATTCAGCTTCCATTCAACGCCGTTCACTGTCTCCGGGGAGTTCCCTTTGGGAAGAAGTGTCAACGATGTTATTGTCGAATCAATGTTGAAAATATGAATCACGTTTCGTAGGCGTCAAATGATAAAATCCATAACGTCCTCATAGCGAAGGTATGTCCAACACAGGAATACAGTAGTATTTCTTAGCAAAGCCACAGTAGTGTATACATATTCCGTAGTACGCTTCTTACGTGTGTACTAAGTTTTGTAGTGTTTTGAGATAAGTTTGGTTATTAAGTGAAATTCTTTTTTCTGAAATAAACATTTTAAATAACATTTGAATATTGAGCAATGGGAGTTGGATAGTTTTTTTCTTCGGTGCAACCATTGCCAGGGGTAAATTCTGATATTCTTCATCATCATCATCATCGATAATTGTTTTCCTTATACACGATAATAGACAGTTTTCGTGACATCAAACAATATCAGCTATCTCTCAATACAATCTACATTATCTATTACCAATCTATCGAACAAGAAACACGATGTCCTGAGTTCCGAAGAATAGATTAACTCCTAGATCAAAATATTTTAATATATAAATTATATAAGTACAGCAACTATAACTTTTCTCTTCTTTACTTTAGTTAAATCATTTTATATTATTTTTAGTAAATTAGCATTTAAACTTTTCTAAATTGAAATTTACAAAAAAAAAATTGTGAATTTTTGTATAAATAAAAACGTATATGAAAATATGTCAATATTCACTAGCATACTATTATAAATACAGTTTTTGCCGATATATGTGATATAAAGTAATTATTAATACTTTAGACTAAAAAGAACTAGAAAAATAATTTTGTCCGCTTTTAGAGGGCAAATACTCCACAGTGCACCGGGCAAAATGAGCTAAAACTCCAGATCTGTTGACCGGTGTTTTAATACACTCTGTAGGGTAAAATATATCAATTCACACTACCGAATTTTTCATCTTTGAATGATGTAATTTTTTGTTTGTTTAACAATGGATATAATAATTTTTTATTTTGTTTTATTTGTGTATTGTATTAAAATTTTGAATGTCCAGTAAAGTTTCTTTTCAAATCCTGGCCAACGTCGGGTGGTTCTGCTAGTTTAAGTATAAATCTAAAAATAACTCTTAACATAACTAAAGACTAGCACACTCACTTGCAATAGTGGCACCTTGAGTTCGGTTCCTGGAGATGACAGAAAAAATTGTGTACTTATTTTCTTGTCACTTTTAGTGTTCCAGTTCATATAGCAGAGAAGACTGAAAAACATTTACTCTGACAACTGCAATACTTGGTTACACCAATCTGGATTCCATCGAGACGCTCTTCCCCTGAAATATTTCACGTGTCTTGAAACCCACATAGAAATCGACCGCACTGGTGCTTGTTACCTAGATCCTTAGTAGGTCGAAACAAGTTACGTGGACTTCTAGGAGACCGTACTGCTCTCGTATGTCAATTAATTTCATAATTATTCCTACAACGTGGTAATTTTGTATAGTTAATTCTCTAAATTGCGTTGGTTGTGCGATGAATTCACACCATTTTTATGTTGTTTTGCGGGTTGCACAATGCATGGCGAGTTGAGTAATGCTTTGCGGATTTGCCTATATACATGTGTCAGACATTTGACTTATTAGTCGGTAGCCTACTTTTTACGGCAATAAAAATGAGTTAACATTAACTCATTAACAGAGTTTATTTATTAACGCCCTAAAATCACAACAACAAGAGCGTTAATAAACGGGTGGCAAGTGCGATGAACAAAGAGTACAAAAGGCTGTGTCACATATGCTTTCATGCCAAATATAATGTATTCAGAAGAGAACAAAAAATGGTTGTACCCCACGAAGGAGCTGATACAACATGGCAATATCAGAAGCTACTTGAAGAAGATAAAGGAGATTTAAATAGATATGTGTGACACGACACGATGGAACATATGTTATGGAGTGCGTACGTTACGGAGCGGAGAGGGCAGAATACCTAAACCACTGTCAAAAACAGGACTTTGCAAACTTAAATAACCTAAAAGGGTTAATTGACACAAAAACGAAATATCTCATATTTGAAGAATATGTCGAAAAAATACTGACTATTAAAAGATTGCTAGAGTAGAAGTTGCTCACGCCTCCATGCTGCAGGGGACGGGAACACCTCTAAGGTGGCAAAATTGCGCAGAGAGAATAAAATAATAAGAGATGGCAAGATGATGAGCCTTGTTTTGCAAAGTAATAAATACAAGGTTGCCTTATTGCTAAATACAAAAAAAAACAAAAAAAAACGTTCAATAATATTTGACTCCCATTAATACCACTGTTATGAATAAATTTCTGCGGTGTTATTTTGGGAAAATATTTATACACAATTATGATTCGTTTATATTAATACTATTAATTCCAGTGAAGAACTTACGCATTATTTAGTGTTCCTAAATATAACAAAATGTTTCTTATTAGTATCGAGACTCGCAATACATTTAAGTGTAAATCATGAAAATTACTCTAAACATACGTAGCTTTACACATGAGAGTTTCGAACACGTTCTAGACATGCATCAAATTTTCTTTTACAATATACTTTTTAACATTTATTCTATTACCTGACGAAGACAGAAAATTAAATCGTATCAGTGGACACAAGAAGCTGTCAAACCTGGAGGGTTGACAACCATGCAGAACTAGCTCCACTTCTCGCTCTTTCTCTTCGCTTCACAATATGTTCTTTTTTCTTTTTGAACCATCTCTTGCTGTAACTTATCTCAATTTTTCCTCTCTGTAAAATTGTCAATTTTCTTTGCAAATCATGGTTGGTTCTCATACTCCTTCTCTAACACTTTTGCACTTCTTACTAACTTTTTTAATCTCTGCAACCAATACATTCTCCTACTTTCTTTTTTATTTAACCCATTCTTCCTCTTTCTCTCCATTCTTTAATTATATTTCTCTGTTCTGTTGTCCTCTGCACTTTCTACTCTACTTTTTCTATCTCATACTCTTGTTTCTCTTTTACTCCAATTTCCATGTTTCTCTCCTCGCCCACCTTCTACACTGCCGTGTCTGTTATTGTGTCATGGTGCCTTCCGCTCTCGCCGTCTTCTCTTTTCGCACCACTGCCCCCAACAGCATCATCTGCTTCCTCTTCTGGCAATTTCCTGCCCCCTTCGCTTCTTCGCTGCCCGCCTGCCGCCGCGCCGTCTCTCTCGAGTCTTTTGGTGCCCTGAGATTCAAGTCGTTATCACGAAGCGACGCGAGGAAATGAGAATCCGAGTATCTAATGAAGACGATTTAACGAATCTAATAAATTCGAGTTTGTAGGAACTGAAATTCGTAATTGTTCTTTAAGCCATCTGCAAAACATGATTCCACGATTACAGCATATATTAATTTCACGGTTTGGTGTGCGTGACAAAGTACGTATTTTGTCTCCAATATAGGTCAAAAAGTATTTATGTTGCTACTTGAAGCTGATGGGTTCGCATTGTTTACATCAAATTATCACAACTGTATATTTAAATTATAGACTTTTCGAAAACTATCATCCACTTAAAAACAAAATACGTTCTATTTTAATATTTTTATTTAAATAATTATAAACATTTTTGCGATAAACCAACAACAGTGACGAAGGAACGGGAGCGATACAGGGTTCCCTGATTGTTCCCTATTTAAGGGAGTGGTACCTTTTCAGTTCAATTCAAAATATAAGGTTTACATAGTTATAAAGCTATCTTTTTATACATATTTATAGAACCATTAGAACTCAGAACCATAGAACTCAGTAAAGAAAAATAGCAAATTTTGGGGGTATGGTATTGGCATCGGCAAAAAGATGTCGATTTCGACAAAAAAAACCTACTATTTTACAGTTTTTACTCAAATAAACTAGAATGAGTAACAAAAATAATTTGCACAGTCTTTGTTAATTTGCTACAATTTTATTCACAATCAAACAAATATATTGTAACATGAATTATTAAGTAAATATTTTGAGAATTACAATTATTATCTAATAATAAATAAATCCCAAAAAAATATTGTAACAAAAATTTCCGATAAGTCTTGTTGTGTAACTCCTTAGTGAAATGCGCTTATTCGGTTTCCCTGTCGTTCGGGGATTGAGGGGAGTTCTTTTCCGTTGTAAAGTTTCTATTTAAGACATGTTTGGGTGCCTATGGTCCATCCAATTAACTATAGAGATTAGTGGATCGGAAAGTGGCGTGTGTACGTTCTGTCGTTGAGGACATGAACATGGAGACTGTCTCCAAAGGATGAGGAGTCCTTTCAAATGGTAATACAGCAGGAGCTCTTCTCGTGAGTCGAGCCACTTCCCACTTGAAGGAAGAGGGATGTGTTGACTCGCTTCGTCGCACAGTCACATATTTGCACAGGAACCGTCAGCTGTCTGCCCGTCTTCCTTTAGTGAAGGATACTGTTAATACTGTCACGACCTCCTTGCACGACGTCTCACCGACACAGTGAAGCATTGTGCTGCTGCAAGTGGTTAACCTTGACACTTCGATTGTTCAAAATAATCGAAACTACTGTTAATAATATAACTCCTCGTTTGTTTTAATATCTGACAGAAATTGATTCTTTTTATGCAAATCAAATGATGGGATTGCCAAACAATACACGTTATGTAAACCGCATTAAGCGTCAAAATTAACGCATAAATTACTTGTAGGTATGTCTGAATGTCTCGAAACAGCAACAAAGAACTGACAAAGAATGTAGTTCAACATATGTCTGACAAGTAGTGGTGGTTATAATTTTATTTAATTATAACAAATTAAAAATAGAGGATTCGTTGATCACAGGTAAATAATTTAATGCAGTCATTCAGAGGTCTTATGTAATTGAAGACTGATAAAATCTTATACTACTTGCTTCAAGTAAAGGTTGAAGAGTACTTAAGACCCACAATAATTACATTTCAAAAAAATATCCAGAGCATACAGGTTTTAATGGGCCAATCAACTTACTTAATAAGGGATTTAAAATGTCAGAGGAATCAGTTCACAGTTCGAAGACTCGGATTATTGTTGAGACAGAACTTACTTATTACTCAAATTAGACAACCGATAATGCAACAACTACTTCCAATGTACTTTTAAAATTTAATTACAGATAGTTAAGTATAAAATAAACAATATGTATAAAAAATTCGAATAACATATAGGAATTTCGTATTTTTAATTTAATAAATCCAATTTTACATAAATTTCATGTTATAATTATTTTTATGTATATTTATCTTATTTTCAGATTCACCATTAAAGTTTCTTCGTGAAGTTCAAGATACGTACGTACAAGAATATTATTGTACTTTCCAAGAATGTATTTTGCCTGACAGCGCGGAACAGTCAAATTTCAATGTATGATTATTATCAGTAAATCACCTATATAATATTCAAGTACTAAAAATACAGTATTCACATTATATACATAAAAAGATATTGTTTTTCTGAATTTGGTGCCAGGTGAAAGAGAAGAAAAAGATTCAACAATATTGAGTTATCACATACTTAGCCCCTAAATTCAGCATACGGTGAATTATTCTTAAAAAAGTGAATTAAAATAATGTGATGTTTTTACGCCACGCAAGAAAGTAAATATGAACAGATTTTTCTTACTTAAAATTATTAATAAGTAAAACTCATATCTTAATCTTATTAAAATTATCTAATTGTTGATTATCTTCTTTGTAATTATATAATTGGGTTATGTTTGTTTGACTTGTAGTTCTACCGTTGTAGAGGTTGTTTGGACAAGGTGAACAAACTGTCACCGATATGTTTTACATAAGTTGACTTCATGTATGTTATAAATTTGTAAAGAAATTTAAGATTAAATTTGTGTTGAAGTGATAATACAGCTGCTCTGATGAAGATGCTGATCGGTGTCGAAAACGTTGGCAATTTACAGTGAATGTTAATAAAGTGATGTTTAGTGAAAGTGATTGTCTATAAATGATAACCGCATAACCCAATTGTATAAAACTCATAATGTATTGTAAAACATTCTCTGGAAAAGTTTGTACTTGAATTAACCGTTAATTCCTTCCTTATGTAATTCATAACAATTTATTTCTGGTTTAACCGAGTTTTAATAATGTCTGGGAGATGTGTTCCCTAGAAAGAACTCCTGTGAAATAGCAGTAATTTATTTGTGTCCATTAGGCGAGTAATGGCGGCTGTCCTCTTCATCATTGTTGAATTTGTTTTGAAACAATTGTGCTCTGCTTCGATAATGAAGGAGGAAACAAACACAGAAGAATAATGTTCTTGTGGGAAACAGAAAAAAGAACGTAGAAACAAGATTAAAAGAAAACATGCTCATCTTCAAGCATATAAAATTTGCCAATTTATTAGTAACTCTAATTTATGGGATATTTTTCTAATGAACCATTTCTTAGTACTACAAAACCAGTAAAATATGAAACAAAAATTGATGGGTAATGTCCTTAGATATTTCTTTTAACTAATATCATAAATGAAAATGTGTTTGTTTTCTGCAACTATTTGATCGTTATTGCTAATAGATCGATGTATAATTGATCCAAGGATATGACATTTATTGATCGAGTCATGAAATATATATTGTCCGAAGCATTAAGAGGGATTCCCAAGCACTGACATTATTTACGATTTTGTTTTTGTGAACGCCAAGAAGTAATTAAAAGACTTCAGTCGAAGTATCTTCTATCCTCTTACTCTTGTCTTTCATTTGTGGGTAAAACAAAAAAAGCTGATTGCTTGCATCTTCCTCCTTGTAAATTTTGGGATTGCGTAAAGATAATCTAGATTTAGTTACCGTTGATATGATCAGAATTTTTTTCATTAATATTGGTGATGCGAAACATAGCACGTGCCATCGCTTATCACTGTAATACAAACTTTATTTATATTATATATTTTTATATTTTAAAACATTTTTGATTAATATAACCAAATTGGACCTCTTTTAGGTCGCTTCACACAATATCACTAAGTTCGATAAATATTCATCAAAGGATACAGATTCCTTCAACAGACAAGCAAACTTGGCAATAAATACATACATTTCATGTCAGAAAAGCAGAATCTGCGTATGACCACGTGGAGGACAATAAACTAATTTACTCATAATTACATCATAGGTAACTCCCTAATAATATTTTCAGTTGATTGGCTACCATAAGTATTTATTCACGCAGTGATATGAAACCTAAATTTCTTGGAATTCTATAATTTTTACTTTCTATCAGTTTACGATGAACGTAAGAATAAAAATTTTATTGCTTAAGATAGGCGTTCGCGTCCCTCCAAAGTCTATGTTAGGGAAACTGTTTTCTTGTTCGTAATATTATACTTATACCCTGGCTTTACCTATCATGTATCATCTCGACATAACGTAATTTATAACAAGACGATAAAAATGTCAAACAGCGAAAATGTCAGAGAGGAGAGAAATATTATGCAATCCACGAGATACTAATACTGTTTTATGTCTTTTTAATTTTGCATAACTTTTCTTGTTATATTACGTTTTAGATATTTCTTCTCTCTCTATGAACAGCCAACTTAAAACCATTTTAAAGATTTTTCTGTTAATATGTTTTTTTGTTGTTGCAAAGATTCGACATATTGATGAAATTTTACATTCTATTGGGCCCGAATACAATATTTTCAAATACATTTGCAACGTAGTGACATAAACCGTAATATTTTCAATGTATTTTTTGTATAATTTTACGTTTATGTCGACTCGTTCAGAAAAGGTTTTCTGAAAGTAGGCGGTCATTATACATTATTAATCACGTGACTGTCAAAAGCTAGAAAACCTGTGTATTACGGACCGTAAAAATTTATGAAGTCCAAAATAATTTTAAAATTTAGATTTTTTGGATATTACAAAGAACCAAAACATCATTTTCTTAGCTTCCTTTCTCGTCTTTGTGTGTTGTTTTTTTTTGCCACTGCTAGTTTCCGATTCAAGAGAACAAGTATCGTTCTTCACAGTTAATGTAATTTCGAGACTATATCCAATTTTTTTTTGTATTATCGATCTCAAAGTCATCTTTCATGATACACGTGAAGTAAGATTCCATTATTGTAGCTAGTCGCATAGGGATGTCGTGTACACATATCGAAGAGTCAAAGGAAAATCAGTGTACAGCGCAACGAAATGAGACAAATAACATTACGCTGACCTATACTAATAAAAGTTAATTCTATGAAATGTAATCGATGTGGCATGAAAATCGAAAAAAGTAATTGATGAAATTATTTGAAAATTTCAAAAGACTCTTCTAAAGGGTTATCGCAAGTAAAATGCAAAGTATGGTTAATAATGGATTACAGGAGCAGAAAAACAATCATAATAGCTTACTTATTAATAGTTATGAATCTTCACTCCCATGACTGTTGACTATGAAACTTACTAAAGTTTCCTTCGGATTTCAATTGCGTTACGTGAGGCGAACAATCCATTGAACGTGTTATCTACGTGACGTGATCGTACAAGCAAAATTGTTTAAAGGCTATGAAGAACATTGTTTTCAAGTACATAATCTAAAAGTGAAATGAAAACTAAGGAATTCAGAGGTCTTAACTATGCGCTTTGTTTATTAAGCTTTCTGTGTAAAGTGTATATTCCTTCTGTGTGGATGTTAAAATAATTCTTAATTATGTACATACAACAGCATACAATACTGGAAACTGTGTATTTTTGTAGGTTTTCTTCGTGGTATTTCATTCAATAACAGGAATGAGGAGAATTTTCCCCGGCAACCAAACATCTCTCCTTCCCAAGTCACGGTTACGTGGAAGAGTAGGCCTCATGGCCAGAACCTCGCCAATTTTCTATTTCCTTTTCATTAGTCATTTAACTTAGTCACCTTGCCTCCAATATTGTCACCGCAAGGTTTGTTTAGATGTCTGCTGTCCTTTTCTTATACATCTTCCTTGTTGAAAATATCTCTAATTAGTCATATTTGTATGACATATTCTTTGTATTTCTCAAATCTTTCCTGGCTTTTTATTAATTTATTTTTCTGTGTCATATTCCAGATTCCTCTTTCTTTTTCTTTTTTTTCAAATATCGTACATACTCTGCTTTTTCTTTCCCGTAAAAATCACAATTCCAGAAAATGCGACCTCACTTTTTTCGCACTTACACCACGCTATTCTGTTACTGCCGCTGATTCCTATTCTTTTCATATATGCTTTGAAATTACAATGCTGAGTCAAAAACTCCATTACAAATGGGTTCAATACAAACCATGTACGATTATTTTCTGCAAAATTCACATCCGGGATATATTCATGTGCAATTCGTCCATTTTTACACATCGCTTACCTTATCTGCCATCCTTTTAATAATTCTGCCGTAATCATTTTTTCTTTTCTGATACCCTCTGTGTCCCATTTATAACTTCCGATTCTCCCTTTCGTAATTTCTTCCACAAATTTATTATGAGTCTGAACCTCGCCAAAAGACATGGAATAAATAAAATTAAGGAAACTAACAAATGAATTGAGAATATTATATCGCAACGTCCGGGCAAAATGAGCCAAAAAATCCAGACCTGTTGACTGGTGTTTTAATACCGTCTGTAGGGTAAAATATATCAATTCACAGTGCCAAATTATCTTTCAATGTTAATGTAATTTTTTAAAGTTTGTTTCACAGTTGAAATAAATATACTTTTATTTTTACGTTTTAATTATGAATTGTTTTAAAATTTTAAACGTCCAGTAATTATTTTTTAAGTTTCTTTTCAAATCCCGGACAATGTCAGGTAGCTCTGATAGTACGTTACATCTAAGCAACGTCTTAAAATGCTAATAAACATAATTATTAAAATATTTGTATTTTCGTAACATGTGCCACTAACTTTAAAAAAAATATTAAATCTATGTATGGTACTAGACGTACATAACATGTTGATTTCGAATAATATTTCATTCAACTGTAATTCTATTCCGAATTATATTTTCTTAGATAATATTACAATTGTGAATGGTATCATATGAATAAAATATTTTTATAAAGCTTTGAAGTAATTTGTATAAACATCCTTCAAAGAATTCTATAAGGAATGTTAGATATTTGATATATCACACAGGAAAGGCGATGGGGAAGTATAAGTAGTGACCAAAGTGTGTCAGAGAGAAAATAAAAACCAAACTTGGCACGCCGTCTTATGTGGACGGCATCAAATATCATCGACGGATGGAATGGATGGAAGCAAATATTTATTCGGTAGAAACTTACACCGTTATATTTACGTCCGCCGCTAAAACATGTGTCTCTCGCACGTTTGTCATCTCACAGCACACAGACACGAAAACCTCGATTCCCGACGCGTGTTCCAATGGATGAATTCGAAGAAGTGCAAGGTCCGCCTTCCTCTGGGACCTGTTCCACAGAGCCTTATAAGGAGGAAGCTAAATATGGAGCAGGTGTAGCAATGTCGTTTATTCCTTCCCTGGAGGAAAGTAGGTTACGAGGAGTTCATTGACGATGACCCATAGTGGAATAGGACAGCTGTACCCATCCTAAACATGCGCAGTGCAATCCAATCATATTCAAGGCATTTTTCGGAGCGGGTGTTTTAGGATATCGCTTCACACCAACTCAGTGAAACATATTACATGAATCTGTACAGCACNCATTTTCAAGCACTGTGGTCGCCGGAAATTCCAAAGGCGATTAAGCCAGGCCCGTCGCCGCCCAAACAAGGAAAGGTGCGCGTTTAAGACTCCTCGTATTGTGAAGAGGCAGAACTCCCTTCTATTTCTGAAAACTGAGATGAACGCCCCGGAGAAGGAAAATGAGTGTGTATGGAATATTTCAGCAGTTGACAGAAATAGTGTTCATCCGAAAAGGCAGTTTTTCTCGGAAGCTGAGGAGTGACCAAGCCGAGGTGGGGTGTTGGGAGCGGTGGCGAAGAGGTAGTCACGTGACCTCCGCCTCGATATATATTGGAGGGATTTCAGCTCCTAAGGCCCAATTTCACCAAATGTACACTAAACGCGATTTCCGTAAACTCGATTGGGAAAATGGAATCGCGATTAGGGTTTGTGNGCTATAGGCGCGAATAACATAGCTTGGAACAGTTATTTATTTCGAGATAGCAACTTGGAACTTTTTGAACTTCGGATAATCTGGGTAGATTTCCGAGTTAATTCATAACACCAGTAGTTATAACTGTGTGTAATTATTGCTTTTAGATAGCAATATCAAGTAATAACAAGTTCAAACTTGTATTTATGATTTGCGAGTTTGTCTACATTTGTAAATATTCAGAGCTTTATTTAATTTGAATTAAATGTTTTATTGTTATTACTCGTGTGTTTGATTGCTTGGGGAAACCAAGCTGGTGGCAGCGAACTCTACCATAAAGGTTGTGGTTTATGGTTGAATCCCGCTTCTCCACCTAAAAGTTTACGCACATCGCATATGGGCTTGTGGTGTGTTGTAACAAGCACCTTCAACTTCCCTCTGAAAAAATGTCTCGCGATTTATTGACTGACCAACGTCCCCTCCACCCTGATGCACAATGGTACATCTTGTCTTATTCCACCATGGATATGACCAGGACGGTTCTTGTGATGACGATGGCAATAATGTCGGACATTTTATTTTAATATTTTCAATGCTTGTAAAACGAAAGCGAAAAAAATGACCTTATTTATATTGAACTTGTAAATCTCCGTATTTCACAGGTGGTAATGGTATTCCTGGTGTACATTATTTGTATATTTATTTTATTTTGTTGCCTGTATATCTAACATAGTCATTGTAAGTATGAATATGCATACAAATTCTCGGGTCATACGATACTTGCATCTTAGCCCAATATTCAAAAGTTACGATCAGTAAAATCTTTTAACACATCTCGTACAACAAAATATCTGACTTCCATAGCTCAAAATATTTTATTTATATATTAATAAATTTACTTACTAAGAAGAAAAGCTTACTAACACTAATTCTATATTGTTACTCATGTAATTTCACAGTTCTTTTTTTTTTTTGCTATTAATTTTTGCACCAGCATAACATAAAATCTGGTGAGCAAATTTACATATCAATCTAGCATCGATTTTATTAATTCATTGTGTGTAATTGAAAATAATGTGAAAATATATAGCTTCCCCGTCACTCAAATCAAGGTCCACACCTTTCTCCTCTCTCTCAAAAATCTGCCTACGCCCTCGTAGGTTGTAATTATCAGTCAAGGGAAGTACTTTTGAAGCCCTCCTCTGAGCAAAATTATTAAACAGGTCAGTCAGTCATCTGTTAAAAAATAGTTTAAATTGATGAACGAAGAATTTTTGTCTTCATTAACTTTGAAAGATAAACCATCTAATTATACCTAATTATATTTTAATTTTTAATGCGATGTTTACCTGATGGGTCCGTGATCTTTACGATGTTTTAATGTCATCGGACTAGGATATTTTATACATTGTTTACCTGATTCAAACATGACACAACTAGTGAGCAATATATTTATGCTGTGACAAAATAATTATACACGTAGTGTAGAATACCTAATATTTAGAACTTCATTATAACACATTTCCTGAAACATTCTTATGAGTGGGACACATACATATTTCTGACGAAACGCGCTGTCGGGCATTCCAGTACCTCATGCGAAGTGGATGGAAAAAGAAAATATTTTAACAGTTGCTACACGATCCATGAGCTCATATCGGGAAACCATGTGAAAAGATGTTTCAAACTCCGAGAATATCAGCTCACAGAAACGTTTCTGAACAGTGCACTTGTGCTGAAGAATACTGCCAAGACAGTAACCGCCTTATCGATTGAATGTGAACGGAGTTTCTGCCAAATGAATTTAGTCGTCACTACCTTAGAGCATCCACGAAAACCCAAACAACCTTTGGAGTTTGGATTCATGTCTTGCCACTCAGCTAGTTCAATCCTTCGAAATACGAGGATATATCGGGGCGACATTCAGCTACTCCGAGAACGACAAGAGAGAAATAAAAATTGAATAATAATTAAACGAGAATACATAGCTTAATTTGATTTAAAACAATCACTTTTTTGTGGATAAATCCAAGGAACGATAACAGTGAACACGAAATTGTATTACATTACCTTTAGTGATAAAATATTATCAGCCATCCCCACTGAACTGTTTAATTAAACCTATTGCTCACACAAATTGAATCTAATATATTTACTTCAAGTTATGATACAGCATTAAGCATGATAAAGAAACATAGAAAGACATAAATGTAGCTATCGACCCTTGTTTCCCCCACCACGGCATACGTCATACCAGGAAGTTAGCTGGTACCATAAATTACAAATAAGCCTCAGTTCACTCTGTAGAGGCTAGAGGCCAACAACAGAAAATAGACGATGACACAATGACTCAAAAATGTACAGGAACCAATCATACCATGTAATTTGGACAAGTTAAATAATTTTAACGCAATTATCACATGCATCATATGAACGTGCAGGTTTGTACTTATAACAATTTAAAATGAAAGATTTTAAAATGAAATAACATGTTATGATGAAGTGTTGATCCGCGTTTTATCTAACTGAATGTTTAAACATATGTCTTTTTAGCAATATAATGTATACAATGGAACTCAAACAAAGGACTTGTGATTAATCATCAAAAAGAAGCCTATAACATCTGAAGATGGGGAAAACATCTCCCCGAAACGTTATGTAGATTAATGATGTAGGTTAATGAACTATCAAGTGTTTTGTGCGTCCGGTGTATAGTGTTGTCTAAAATAAGAGCACTGTGAACCAAGATTAATAATATAAGACAACATCACTTCTACCTAATTTATTGAAACAATTTCTTAAAACTTTGAATGCGTAAGAATTATTTTTTATCGCTAAGTTGTTGTTAAATATGTCGACGTTTATTGAAATAGTTCAAATATTACTTTTTTAAAGTATTATTTAAATTTTAAAAGTATAATTTGTCCGTTAATGTCGTTACATTTCGCAATATTAAATTAATAGTGGTATAATGAAGTATTATAATATTTTAATGAACATTTTCTTAATATCACTGATTGTGACTTGATAAAATATTGCTATTACAAAAAACATTTATAATTAATTTTAATTCGTATTATTTTCTAGTTCAATTAATTTCCTTCATGGTTACCAGTTTTCCTCCTACAGTCTTTCCTTCTCATAGGAAATTGATGGATAATAGCATGTTTCCTCTAATACGGTTCACAGATTACATTCTATTCTACTTAAGATATATACTCTATTATAAATTGTAAAATTGTTTGGGGTTTTCATCCTTAATTTTTCGAAGGCAAAATAATGGTATATACTTTTAATATAAGCGTGCAATCAACATGTGATGTTCACAGAAATTGAAAGATTCCGTGTGCACAACGTTATTCGTGGGCATTGAATAACACGTATGGTGGTGAAGTAATCATGCATATGCCGCCACCATTCTTAGTTCATTCTAAATGAAGCGGATGCCTGTAGTTTACCAGTCTTTTTCTACCACCTGACATGATGTAGAAATTAAGATTTTCCTCCCAATTTACAAAAACTTGTAAATTTCGCAAAATTGTAAACGCAAAATTTCGGGGAAAAAATACTCAATAAATTTCTTTGCAAGTCATCTTCTTTAAAGGATTTTACATTTATTTTTAATCGAACAATTTACATTTATTATTTTCTAAAAACGTGTAAAATTGACTAGATTGCAGGAAAATTAGGGGATAATTTTAAATTTGTCAAAATTGAAGAAGAAATGGAGAAATAGCGAGTTGTTTGTAAAAACGAATAAACATATAAACGTAAAAAGGGATAAACAACTACGCATTTATTAAATAACTTATTTTATAATTATTAAATCCGCCACTACCCTTGTACTCTTGATCGGAATCGATGGGATGGTCCCTTGCTTGTTTCCTGAGAATAATTTAGTTCATAAGAAGTTTGTAACTGCTTTCTGACAATAAAGTTTGTTCATAGGTATGAAACATGTGATAATTTCGTTTCGTATCAGTTATTTGTGTAAAAGAAACTTTTTATTCTCTGTTATATTAGTGAAAATGGGGGAGTAAAGGTACTGATGACCATTATACATCAATTCTATCAAAATGCCGCCACTGGTGAATAACATACACGAGTATATCACTAGCGATTTGGAAATAATAGTTGCACAAAAACCACAGAATCACAGGAGGAATGCCGCGGGTACTCAGCTTATACGCTATAGGGGTTGATAACATTTTACAGAAGATCTTTGAACGACAATTCACTAATCATGAACGTTTTTGTTGCATTATCAAACAATTCCCCTTATAACACTTTGACAATGAAATATTGTGACTGAGAAGGACCGAATTTAATAGAAACATTGGCGGGAAGCTGTCGCTGCAGATCTGGCGAGAGTTTGCAGCTTGCTCGTCATTGAAGTCTTCGGTCTAAATTAATAAAATTTTAAGCAAATGGCAAATTTTTAAAATATAAAGTATTATTCTAACATATTCCCAAAAAATTATATTTGTAATGATGCCTAAATTTTGGCGATTGGTTAAGTATGACAGGAAAAAAATGGGATATCTACAAGAAGTTACCTTTTAGAAATACCATATCGGTAGCGATAAGCCAAAAATACCGGAATCACTCTGATTGGAATATTTATAGATTTGAAATGATCTGAAGAAGTTAGTGACCTATCTGAAGAAAGCCACTTCACAGTGCGACTAAAATGACTGGAATATTTAGTTTCAAAATTTCGTGGAACTATAGAAATGATCTTAATCCGCACTCTTCCTTGGATTTATCTAATGCCTCTACGGAAGCACCTTTCATTTACAGTTGAAATCACAAGTTAAATAAATTAAATAAAAATTAAATTAATCCATGTATTTATTTCAATTTGAATTTTAGGAAGTACACAAAACACAATGTTACGACACTAAAGTGATTCTACCACAAAGACCCCGAAGAAATAAAATTACATCTTAAATCTCCACTTTAAAAAATCCTGTTTTGTATCTAAATATGTTTCACTTCTTAAGCAATGAACTGTTTTCGAAAATAAACGTAGCAATTGCACTGATGTAACGTACAAGCTGGGCACACATGGCTAGCTGACACAATTGACGTAATACAACTTTCATTTTCATTACTTGACTGTAGTGACTCTGCTGTTGCCAAATGTAGACTCGTTTAATTTTGTATCAGTCAAAGGATAAATAAATTTATTGTCAAAAAACAGTACAAACTGCGTATGACCACGTGGAGGACAATAAACTAATTTACTCTCCGGAAGCAAGCAAGGGACCATCCCATCAATTCCGATTACTTACTTTTTGATGATACTTACTTTTTGATGCTGTGATCTTATTTATAGTCCGATCATTCCCAATATTGTTGTTCTATCACTTAAACAAGCAAAAATTGTTCGTATCTTTTGTTCCAGAAACTGCAATGTATATCAAAATTTATAGATTAGAAAGCTTGGGGGTAATAAAGTAAATAAGTATGGTGCCCTCTCCAGAAAATTTATTGTTCTTTGTTTGAAGACAAATACTACCACATGCGCGAGTATTCAACCCTCTTAACTGTTCCTATGACCAACCTGTTTCTGTCTGTCACCACCGCAATACACAGAGAAAAAAACACAATAGACAAACTTGCATATACTACTCGATCAGTCAAAGGAGCCTCAGTGAAACTACGAAGAGAAGCACTTGGTAGAACAAGTAAGGAAATAATTTCAATAATTTCTGAGAACGAATTGATAACTACCACTGAATGGTATGGTCAATATTAACCATGAAAATATACCAAAATGCTACGACATTGACCAAACAAACTGCCGTGCACAGTGGCGGATCTATTGGACATGAACTCTTAACATATTAAATTTAAGTTGATAAATGGCATACTTTGTAAAAGTATGACCAGATTAATAATTGTTATAAATCATAATTGTTATTAATAATACTACATTCATAAAATTAATAATAATGATGAATAAAATTAATCGTACTATGTTAATAACTTTAATAAATAATTATTATTGTTGTTAATAATACCATATGTTATTGTTGGTAATTATTTATTTGATGCATTTTATCTAAAGGTAATATTTATAAAATTTGTGATGTTAACATAATTTGTTAACAAAAATGCTCCCCGGTTAGGCCCATCTTGATTACGGTCTAGATCCGCCACTGGCCGTGCACAAAGGTTGGTGACTCAGATATTGTACACACATATTATATTATATTTCATATTATATTCCTTGCTTGCTTCCGGAGAGTAAATTAGATTTTTTCCCTCCACGTGGTCATACGCAGTTTGTACTGTTTTTTGACAATAAAATTTAAATTAATATTCATTTTATCGCTCTTTGCAGAAGTATGAGTTGGACGTACTCTGGGCACTCGCTTGTCGCCTGGGAGTCTCCTCACGCAACGAATGAGTAACCTCGCGTTACGTCATGTTTCAACGTGCAGCTCCATTTACGAAGAAGAATCCCGCTTTCGTCGTCGTCACCATGGCGCCTTCAGAGCGTCAACTGGGTCACCACCATCGCCACCTTCTGCGTTCTTCCAATGGCTCAGCTAGCGATGCCACGCTCTCCTCGAAACATGGCGTCACGCGGGGTCTGCTTGTATTAGCTCTTGCTGCACCAGGGAATATACTGCACTCCAATTATAATTTTAAATTTCCATTGCAACTTGCAGCGACGTCTCCAGTTATTTCTATTACAAAAAAGTAACCAAAGACAAAAGTTACTTCCCAGCCAGGTTCAGCTTCACACTTGAGTTCGTGTTATGATACAGTAATTGATCTCAAATTTTTACCATTAGTTCTTTTATTTTTTTAACGGAATATTGTGGGAAAAATTACAAATAAATTTGGTGACATATCGTGGGTAAAAGATACCCAGAAGTAATGGGGATACGTTATTAAGTGTTGAGCAACATATATCGAGATGTATCACGTGAAGTGTATTTTTAACTGCAACGTAACTAAAATTCCAGTTGAGGTTTTATCTTAGTCCAGATTATTTTAGTCATTGAAATTTTTATAAATGTTTTATAAGTGTAAAACTATGCAATATTGCAATATTTAGGAAATTTATTTCGTGTTTCTATTCGGCACAATGCTGAAATTTAATTTCAACTTAGAATTTAAGGCTCAATTGGCTCAGTGTAGTGAGTCCATAACCTAAATTAATAACTTCTCCAGTTTGAGTACTTTTATGGAATTGTCTTCGTTTAGATTAACTTTTGTGGAAATAGTGTCAATTTTCTCAAACGTCTATTGAATATTTCCCATGAAATCTGGCGATGTTTGCAACATTTAGTATAGTCTCAACTTTGTTCAGATTTGATGTAAAATTAACATTTATTCCTCTCAGTCAGTTGAACTCAATTCTTAATTTCAGGGACAATGCCTTTTTTTTTCAAAAATTCATAGAAACTTACAAGGTTTCTTAAATTATTGATCAGATGAGAGATGAACCATTTCTGAGAGTTTTTGCGAGTTAACTTCTATTAATGAAGTAGATAGCTCGTTACAATTGTTGACAAACTTTGTTTAAATAACATACCATTAACTTTAAAATCCATTTGGTTATAAAAAGGAAATATTGACTTCTAATTTTCAGTGTTCTGTACATTTATTAATTGATTTGAAATCTCCTCTCGTGAAGTGTTAGTTTTGCAAACTTCATTTTAATTTGCTAACGGTATTTGCCTGTGAATGTATCAAATGTTTGCTTCAGTCATTTCAGTAATTAATTAATTACAGTGAAAGATTCTTGGTTACGTGTTGCACAGTGAAATCATATTCGCGTATGTCATTAAATACGTGATTGAAGTACAGGAAAAAATCAACGATAGTGTTTTATTAATGCAAGAGATACAAAATATCTCAATTTCTAAATGAACATGTTCGTAACATACTGTACCTAGATAAAAAGTGGTTCTGCAGTATTCCTTCAAATACTCAGAGAATATACTCAGAAAATATACTCATGGAACAATTTAATATTTTTCTACTTTCTCGTAAAAAGGAAAATATGAAATTTAAGGTCGCTTATAAATTAAACTTTTAACTTCTCTTTGCCAAAAAAATCTCATTCATTCAGAAATCCTTCCATTCCGAAAATAATAATAGAGTGTGTCACTAGAATACATCACTTGGAATCTATGGTTGAGGAATTTACCGATTTCAGTAAAAATATAATTCAATGCAATATTTGAACATCCTCTTAAATGGTTTTAAATTGAAGTTAATATTTAGTATTATTTTTTAATTTCTTTCAAATATAATTAACTAGCTGATTGTTCCCGATAATGCCCTGGGTTCTTATATAATATCCTAAAATCATATTTCTTTATATTTCTCTATTTTAGTGATAGTAAATTTTTCCTTTTATTTATTTCAAAAATTAAATACCACATAGAAAACCTACAAAAATAATCATATTTTTCAGTATTCATGAAAAATATCAGTAATTACAAATTATTTTAAAACTCACGCAGAATGAAAATACATTTACTCATAGTTAACGTTAAATAAACGTATAGCTAAGACCTTTCAATTCTATGCTTTTCATTTCACTTTCAGGTTACGCGCTTGAAAACAATGTTCTTCATAGGTTTAATATAATACTGCTTCCACTGTTTGATCACTTAGATTATACGCTCAGTGAATTGCCCGTCTCACGTAACACAACTGAGCTTTGGCGGACACAGCTCTAAGCTTGATAGTCAACCGTCATCAGAAAGTGAAGTTCCACATCTTCTGATTAGCATCTAATTGCAATTGCTTTCTGCTCCTGTAATTCACTAACATTCACCATACTTTGCACTTTGCTTGAAATAATCCTTCAAAAGAGTCCTTTCAAATTTCAGATAATTTTATCAATTACTTTTTCTGTTTCTCATGCCACAGACTTTTTATGGAATTAACTTTTATTAGTATAGATTAAAATAAAATTGTAATGTTACCATCAATAATAATTTATTCAAATACAAAAAACAAAAATGAACTATTGTTTAGCAATATATTTTATCTGTACTCAATATCACTAAGGTTGTGTGTATTGTCTCTGTAGTACCATCTACAGTGAAATTTTCTCCAGTTTTCTAGAATTGATAGGATGTGGGGTCCCGTGACTACTTTCGAAGAGTCACATGTAGATCGCGAAAGATCACGCGGAAAACAATAAGCTAATTATATTGTTATCATCTACCATTATACTTCTGATTAAATCAACACAACGACTTACGAAGTTGACTCGCCTACTCAGCAAGATTTATGAACATGACGTTTCAACCTATATTTAGATGACCTAAACACAAATTAAAATATAGTTTAATTATAGTATCGTCTAGAATAAGAATAAATTGATTTATCATCAAAAGTTTTGTGGGAGACGAAAACAATATAATTAGCTTATTGCTTTACAGGTGTTGATTCGCGATTTGCTTTCCTTAATTTAATTTATATACATTTGGGTGTTTAATTTTTGTAACATTAATATTAAATATAAATCGACAACTTGTTCCAATTTTGGAGCTGCTTTTGTTGACTGTAAATGTAGACAAAAGTTTAAAGAAACTTCAAAAATTTGAAATAGATAATCGAAAATATATTTAAATAAAATGAATTTAATTCATTTTTTCTTTGAATATACTATTATCTTAATCCACTGACTTAAGATATGAGCATGGTTTTGGTACAAGTAATATAAAAACATTCCAATTACTAGTGTCTTATGAAATTCATTCAGTTTTTAAGTAAAAACAACATTTACTGGTCTGTTTAATGTTTTGAAGAAATTGGAATACATCTGATAAACGTTTCGGGGATAGCATTCAAAATTAGTGCGAGTACGGTGCATAGTTCTGTTAAATGAGGTTGAACATTACGACTATACTGATTATGCATTCAATTGAATTATACATCGAATGAACATCGTTGCACATCTTTTAATGGAATGCTGAATTATCCAACTGTGGTATTTACGGCATCTGTGTCCTCGCTTCCATTTAATTTCTCATTTTCTGTACCCTTCTTCCCTTTATTCAATGAACAATTTCATGATTTATTTGTTAATTCACATAGTTGGTGAGGAATCCTACTTCTCTTTCATATGAAATGAGAGATGTTTCGGACGTCTGGAAAGAATTCGACCGTACGAACGATTAATTCAACATTATTTTACCAGATGTAAATATATTTTATTCTTGTATTTTAAGTGTCTTATGACGAGGTTCAAGTTTCACGAACCATGATTTCTTTGAGGGGATTGGGAAGGGGAGAATGTTGGGTGGCTTGGGAACATAAGGTACCGAACTGACACTTGTCTGGAATGAGTGAGAGATACTTGGCTTGAGTAAATTCAAAATCTCACTTGGCTTGAGTGGGGTCAACTCCAATCAAACACAATGGTATTATGGAAGTGAAGTTGCTACCACTGCTATTAAGTTGTTGCACCCGTATAGGCGCTTGTCATATTAGCAACATTTATGGTATTTATGTATGTATTTTCTCCATAAAAATTAGTGTACGACAGACATTGCGGAAATGTATACAAAAATGTTTTGCAATTACATATTTAGATGCTGATTTAATTTTTTTAAAACGGGAATTACACTCTCAAATTAACCACGGTAGATCGCTTACCGTGATCGTTACAATATTTTCAATTTATTGATCATATACCAATCAATGAGCTGTCAACTATCCATTATTGATGAAAAGGTATTAAAAATTGACGAGTTAAAATACTTCAAACACTGAATTAAATACATCTCTTTTTGGTGCATATTACAGGGATAAATATTGTTTTGAAATAGTAATATTTAAACGAAAAGGTTAGATTTTACACGCGTGTTTGTGAACTTGAGCCGCCACCGCTCTGACGTGCCATGAGGCGCGGTTGAACAGATGGTAGAAAAAAAAAACATTTGATTTTCAAGAAATAGTGACACCAATAGCCTCAATACAGGCTGTACTGACAATTTAACACGATCAAAAAAGTGTATTTTGATCTCCGACAAATAATTTATGATGATTTTCAAATCGAGGTTATTTATATATGGGATGTAAAAAAAAGAAACACCAGGGAAAGACACCCTGGGGGGTGTATGTAGAAATATATTTGTCACTCAGATTTTGCCTCCACAATATTATGACAAACTGTTAGATAAATGCTTCCGTGTGGAGCTGGGCCGAATCATTTGTTGTTAATAATACAATGGAATTATTGCACGCAACTCTTCATCAAATTCCATATTAAATGGTGAGTCGCATATTGCGAATCAATAGGTTAAAGTAAATAAACTGCTCAAGACGAGAAGCGCCCAGGAGACTCGCTCATCCGAACTGACTCGAGAAGCGCGGCTTCAAGGGAGAGAATGTCCACGTCGCATCTCTTCAATGGACATAGGTTTATACTGTGAAGTGGAGGCGTGAATCGTCGCTCTTTGCATCTCACCACTTTATGTCTAGCCTACACTCGACGTTAGTGTATCAAAAAAATCAGTGGCACCGCACAATGAATGATTTCAAGTACCATAGAACGAACATATTTCATAAGAAATATTCGGACGTAATATAAATGTTTTTACTCCTTAATTTGTTTACCCTATGCTAAGTGTCGAAGATGGAGGGTGATATTTGACATCCTAGTTCATGTCGCCGGGAAATGACAATAGTCCCGAATGCCCTTCCACGTATCTGCCCGAGGTGGGTGATGATGTGAGGAACGAATGAATGATGATAAGAAAGTGTTAAGATGGAATCAAATGCAGGGGAATGGGGAGTATTACCCCAAATCCGCGGATCCGCTTTGCCCACTACTGCAAATTCTACACGAATCAACCAGGATTTGAACAGGCAGCGTCATCATTAGTTGGCGTCATGTGTGTGATCGGTGAGTGAACTATCCACTACGCCATGAGTCGGACATATATAATTCATTAGATATTGGACATGAAAGTAATAAAGCTTTGTTTTTGGTTTTTAATTTCATTCAATCAAAATTGTTTTTTCATAGAATTATATTATCTAAGGATTTGATACGATATTTCGATTTTCTGTTTTGAGTGGTAGTACCAACAGCAACACAATCCAAAACCTTTTTAGAGCAAAGTTATCCACTTTGGCATTCGTATATCGAGAGTTGCTTACGTTTGCTTTCACATCCCAAAGAGCGCTGCCATTGTGAGAGAGGAGAACTAATTGGCCAGTGTTCGTTATTTGTCTTTCATTAAAAGTCTCGTTACGACCAGAACGCGACCCTATGACTCCGCTCTGAAGCGATGCGGCCGGGTGCGTGATTCTCCCCATGGTTCGTGGAGTAACTGCCTCTCATGCGTCCGATTCTGACATGCATATGAATCCTCATGTAAATTAGGAAAGGGAGAATTCCAATAATCCAGCACTCAGCAGGATTCAGAAGTTACTCTTTGTATTTCAGAAAAGAACTTTTCTCGGTTGCCCAACTCAGTATTTTTCATTCTTTCTTTTTTATTTGTTTCTTTCTTTTTTTGCGAGTGCAATGAATGCCTCAAATAATGATAAGGAAACGTGGAAGTGGTCGTTTCCAAAATAATGGTCCGTTCCAAGAATATAATTCCTAACTTGTGAAACCATTGCAATATTAAAAATTAACTTTATTTACTTACAGTAAACCCTCTTTACCCCGTGCGACAACGATTGATAATTAAACACAAATGCTTTCTAGAAGTTTGTCGTAATTCGTGACCGTTATCACCATTGTTTTTTAAACTTACTGGTTTAGGCCATTTTTTGTTTTTAATGCAAATGGTATATCTAGAAATATATCAATATATCTATTCATCTACAGTTATTAATCATTGCTTTCGGAAGAAATCTTGTATTCTGAAAAAATCCCCAAATCCGGTAAGACTCAGACACCGACCACGCCGGATTAAAGAGGTTCAACTATAATTACAATTTTTACATTAGACATTGTTACACAATTAAGCAAATTATAGACAATAGAAAACCTTAATAGTGCACATAGATGAACTGCATATAAGAAAAATCCAATACCAGTCTTTAGAAGTCAATAATTCAAGATCCGACCCATAATTCATCGTACAGTGCTGTCGCGTTCCATCTCTGGGAACAGCAGTTCAAACTTGTGTTGATCCAAGTGGTATTTGTGGTATTAGGCCACGCGGGCGGGTGTTAGGTTTTCTTGTAAGAAAAGTGACCATGGAACATTGTCATTCTGCGTACTACTCACACGATACTGCCATACAAAGAGAGAAATACAGTAGGAATATCGACCCAAAAGTCTAAGCAAAGTTAGGACGAAACGAAATCTGAGTAAAAATTACCTACAATTTAGGAAATATTTCCAATATAAACGGGAAAATTGACAGCGTTCTCAATAATAAACAAGAAAACAGGGATCTCGATCTATAGATCTTGTATTCGTGATGTCAGCGTCCTACCTCTAGACCATAGTCTACAATCTTCACAGAGTACCTTCACCCTATGAGACCCGTAATATTTTCAACGATTTTTAGGAAACATTCTGTATTTATGAACTTGTTATTTCGATTTACAACGTTTCAATCTTTATTTTGATCTTTCTTAGGACACGGTAAGTATGGTCTCCAATAAGAGGCCTAAAGTTTAATATATTGAAAGTAATAATTGAACTTGAGATATCACACTTTTTACGCACCCTGTCGGAAGAGATGGTATTCGTAAGTAATATATTGCCGTAGCCGCTAATATTCACAAACACTGAAATGGCTCGAATGATTAACACACAAAAATAGAAAAAGGTCTGATTCAAAAACTAGATCTATGTATCCTTATGTATTTTGACGCGCTGAATCCGAATCCGGAGCCAGAATTGCTTCATCATCCTCCATTTTCTTTTAAATCACGAAAAACCACCTATACATAGGAAAAATTAGGAAAATCTTACTTTCGGAGGGTTCAGCA
>NNCF01131521.1:0-25364 GCA_002313205.1 Laupala kohalensis | reverse complement strand
GTATAAGAGACAGCCCCCGCATCCAACGCGAAAGTGACGAGCGACGGGCGAATTGGTGCCAGGTACGTGATCAGCATCACTTCATCCGCCGGAAGAGAATGTCTCGTGACGTCAGAGGAGGTACTCGAGATGCACGCGCCGAGAATATTCACGACCATGTGCGGACCTCTGCTGACGCGAACAAGTTTGTGAAAAGGAAAAGAACGGCGGCGAAAGGACGGTTTCGAAAATTCAAGTCGGTCAAGTTCAGGAAACGAACGTACGAACGAAGGCCTTTTTTCAGTAAACTTAAGATGAGGACTGGTCTATACAAAAAAAATTAACTTCTCAACATTTCGTATATGTTTGATCCATCATTAAAGCTGGACACGAAAAAAACAATTTTTTCTAGATTAACAATTTTTCTTAACAATAAACTTACAAAAATATTATTATGTAACATAATCAATTTTCTCTTTCTCCTCTTTTTTAATAAAGATGTAGGTGTGTTAAATAATAATATTGTTTAATAATATAAAAGTAAATATGTTTATCAGTTAACAATTTATGTTAATTTTTTCGTTTTTCCCATTGAATGAAAATGAATTTAGTAATATGATATTTTTGACAATATTTTATCAGTGTGTAGCCTGCATCTTGTTCTCTCGCTACACGTACCGAAATTCAAAACAAAAATAATATTTATTACTATTATATAAAATTAAAGATTTTCGATCGTCATTACAGCATGTAAACATTAATCATTTATTTCACGTCTGAAAGATTGACTTTTTCGTCCATGCATTGTAAAAAATTAATGCTATATATTCCTTGGAATCCATAAAATACATATAAAATAATATTGAAAAATTTACCAATATAACAAGACAAAGTTTAATCCCTTTTATAACAGTACGAATAAATGGATATATTTTCAAAATAAACAACCTTTCAGACCTTTATGAACCTACTCTTTTTTCAATTAGAATAATTTTTACATTCAACCACTTTTGATCCATTAATTAGACTGTAGAAGTAATATCAAATGAGTAATCAACAATGAGCAAATCCCTTTCACAACAATATTTATTCAATCCGAATCTTTTTAAAAAATTTGTTTGTCTTTTCCGCGAAATGGGCTACTGTGTTTTGACGACTCGATGAGGACAAAGCTACTTGTAAGTGTAGATTAATGTTGAGCAAATGAAAAATTAAATTTATCACGATGCAGCAAATCATATTATATCTACGTTTCTAGCTGTACTTCTGCCCAATTCCATCAAAATCCAGTAATATAGACTTCAAGTCTTCCAAACAGATGACAACTTAAATTTTAGAATTTACGACAGCGATTTATAAACAATTATTTAGCCACAATTAACTATTAACAGTAATCAACCCTCGTGGAGATTTTTCTCTGAGCTGGGAACATGACATATTAATTATGTTTTCCCGGTGACCTTTTTTGAATTTCTATTGATTTGTTAATAAAAAATGTTATTCATCTATGGTTGGAGGCATTCCTGGAGCAAAATGCCCTCCTCCCCTTTCCTTCGGTCTCGATGGAACTGCATCACGGATACCATCATCGTATCCAATAAATGTCTCCATATTTTTCCTGACAATATTGTGTTTGCAAGGTTGGAAAGTAGTATAATGAGGATGCTCCATCAGTATGCGCAATCCGACTGCTTCTAGTATAACCACAAACATTTCGCTCATGTAACGGTCTCTTTTCTCTTGTCCACATCGAAAAACGAAAGATAAAATAAGCTTAATTTCGACATCTAGCTTTCATGTAGACCACTTTCTATTGAAACTCGATCTCCGGGTATATAAACGTGGAGAAGATATATGATAACTTTCAGTCAGGTAAAAATGGCGGCGAACCGGGAATCGAACTCGGAACTCCTGTTTTGATCGTAGGGATGCTAACCACTACACCACCCGTTCACCTTCCACAACTGTACATGTTCCAGTTCTACCGGGGTTAGTTCTGGGTGGAAATGGTGTACAGTTGTGGAAGGAGAACGAATAGTATAGTGATTAACACCACTGTGATCAAAGCAGGAGTTCCAGGTTCGTCGCCATTTTCAGCTAACCGAAAGTTAACACCATCTAAAATATGTGTTATTTAGTTCTGATAGTGAGTCAACACTTTTAGAACAGTACCCCCGCTTCCCTTCTTGTCCAAAAAATATTATTCTAAATCATGGGGGAGACGAAGCGTCAGCACTGTTAGTTAAGGAAGCACGAACCATAAGGAGAATCTGATACCAGGAGATAGTGAATTGGACATAGCAGCAGAAGCGTGTCGTCTCGCTGACGCCTATGCGACGGGACGCGGCGTTCTGTTATTGGAACTCACATTATTCATCAGCATTTGCATGCATGTGCACGTGTGTTGCTGCTATGTGTCAATTGGCCATAAATGGCGCCAGACATTTTACACCAATAACTGACATTCCTTTCTGTGGGAACCAGAGCCCTTGCAAAGGAATAATTTCGTTTCCTTAAATGCATATCGTCTCATTTTATGCAGGAATTAAAATCTTCAATTTACGAAAGAAAAAAAACACTTAAATTGGCTAATGTTAATCAAATCATTCAAAAGTTTAATTATTTTATTTGTTTATATTTAAATATATTTGTATAATTGTTCATAAATAATAGTAACTAACAACGGTAATCTAATTTGGAAGAAAAAGTAATTTATAATGAAAGTAACATAAATTGTGGATTCGTTTGATTCTCTTCGTAAACAGCACACTCCACCTGTAGAATTGTAACTTTCAGGTCAGTAACATTATAAAATAGCAGATGTTTTAATTTTTTTAATATTTCAAAAATTAATGTTTTTATAACAATTATAAAAAAACTTTTCTTCTTAAAAGATTCACAAAGTAATTTGTTTTAGGAAATAAATTTTTTCTCGCAGAGAGAAAGTATTTCATACAAATATTAAATGTTCTGTGTATCGCTGAACTGACTGAGTAGGTGGGTTATCAAAGCTATTATTACATCACTTCATACACATTTTAGGGTTTTCTAATACTTAATTATCTGACAAAATAACCACCTCAAGTGATAATGGTTAACTTAATATTGTCGGACATCATTATGAACGAATCAATAATGTTAAAAGATTACTTATTGTCATTTAATTTTCTCCTTCGTTAAAATATAAAAAAATACCTTGGTCGAATGCAGAGAGTGAACGCATTTTTTCAAAACTGAAATAACTGATATGATAATAATTTGTCGGTTCGGTTTCATAAGTTCCCAGCAACTCTACAAATCTCCTACCCAATTCCCTCACGCAAGTCACGGTTANAATAATTTGTCGGTTCGGTTTCATAAGTTCCCAGCAACTCTACAAATCTCCTTCCCAATTCCCTCACCCAAGTCATGGTTAAGTGGAAGAGCAGGTTTCAGGAAGAAAAGCAGACCTGAACATTGCCATAAGACGGTAAACAATATAATAAGTAAATCCACACTAATATATAAATGTGTAATGCGAAAGTGTATCTGTCTGTTTGTTACTTAATCACGACTAAATCACAGAACCGATTATGATAAAACTTAGTAAGAAGATAGTTAAGATATCCAGGATGAACATAGGTTGAGTTTTATGTTTTTTAATGTGTCGTGGAGCGGGTTCGAATGTCCCGCGCATCAGAAGCGCTTACCTAAACGATACAGAACTACTGACTGAGCGCGGGCCACAATAGAAATACGCGAGACATTGGCGCTCGAGAGGGAGAGAGGAGTGGAGAGAGTATAAGAGAGAGAGAGAGAGAGATGTGACTCCATTCCGTCTTGTCGGTTAGAATTGACTTGTATGGTCTTTACGAATTTCCTACAACACTCCTCGGTTAGAATTGACTCAACGGTCTCTGCCGAAACACTCCTCGGTCAGAATAGACTTTCACGGTCTATGCCGAATTCTTCCTACCTCGTTTCTTTTCGACCTGAATTGATATCAACTGTCTCAGTCTGAAACTATCTTTACCCAAGTCACAACTTCACAATATTGCACAAGACTCGCCATGCTGTCTGTATTGCTGTCTCGTCACCGGACGCTCCACGCCGCCACTCGTTGCTCTCTGGGTGTTGGGAAATAAAAGCTATGCCTGTCAATGCTGAGAATGAGGCTGTTATTACTACTTTTTCTCCTGTTGCTAGTTCTATAAGATTAGGGCATCTACCACCTCCTTTCTAGCCAGCTCCCCTTATAGTTGGACGACACAGGTTCTCCCCCTCTAACGTGGGAAGCCCCCGTCGCCCCGACAAATGCATGAAAAGAAAGATAAAAAATGAAGTCGAAGATAAATGTCTACGAAATCGGGGTAAAATGCGTCATATTTGCATACGCTGCCTAAACGGTTAGAGAAAGATGACAACTATGAGTGTCAATATTGTTTGCCTCGAAGAATTCTACAAAAAAGTCCGCGACAGCATCTAATGTCTATCTCCTAAGATTAATTTAAATGATCGAAAAGACGTTATGAAAAATAGAAGTGTTGAAACACATTAATTTCAGTGAGGAATTTAAGAAGGAAAAAGTATCTTCATCAAATTTAATTGGTTCTTTGTTTAATGCATTGCCGCAGTTGTATCTTGCATCGGAAGCCTGCGAGGTATCCGGTGCGTGGGTTCGTTGGTCTAAAAAATAAAAAAGATTCCAGGCAATGCCGAGTAATCAGCTAGTAATTAAATAAAATTGATAGTAAATCGTAAAATGACACCAGATGGCATGTGGTCAAACTGAACATCTCCATACAATGGACTTGCATTTAAGTAATATTATTGTGACAGAGACTTTTAAACGTATATATGCGAAAGTGTGTGCAATGGTTTTGCACCCCTAATTTTCGAAGTAACTTTTTTTTAATATTGATAAGATGAAAGAGAGTAATTTCCTCGTGTATGTCATATAAAAGTCATAAATCGTTTATTATTATACATTCAGGAGAGGAAACGCAAGCTTCTAACGGGAGAACGAGACTCGCTTGCGCGATGCCTCGAGAAATCGTCTCATTCGTCAAGACCTCAGAAATGGGTATCGGTGTCGTTGTAAATGAAACACAGCTAATGTATCTTGAAAGGCAAAGGTATATATATTCTTGACATGAATAGTAAAACTTCATGATAAGGATGCGACCTAGTTTGGCTCCTTCTATGTATGTATAAATGTATGTATGTATTTCGTTTCGCCAGCTAAGGACCACGAATGACGAGTGCCAGTAAGGCTCAGTTTTTGTGTGAGTTTACTCACTAGACACATCGTCAATTTTACGAGATCGTCAATTTAACAGCGTCTAGATAGGTTGTTAGCCTCAGAGGGGGAACTTTTCTTACATCACAGCTATTTAAACTGAGACGTGGAAATGAAAAGCTAGAAATATTATCTTGCCCCACCGGGATGACTTGGTGACGAGCGATCACGCTGACACCGTAGCCACGGAGGGGTTTTAGCTCTCTCTATACTAATAAAGCATAATTAAGTATATAAAACATCATATATTGCGACTTCGGATAAATTGTTTGTTAATAAACTAGTAAAGAAATGAATTTAGTTCATCAAATTAATTACAAGGACTGCGATAAACATAATATAGGGCAAACAAGATCTTATAAACGAGAATTAATTGACAAGACGAACATAAGACAAAACACCAAATATCACAATGCAATTCAGAACACAAAGAAACAACGGCCATGACTGCATGGTCGCAACGTAGTACTGTGATTGTGTGCCTTAATTCATTAATAAAGTTCATGACCAGTTTACTAATGTGTTTCTTTAATCAATAAATTAAGGCTCTGTATATTCCAATGATGTATATTAATGTTTCTTTCATAAAATTTGTGAGCTATTTTGATTTCCCCTTTTCAAACACTATTTTTCTCCTTTTATCTTTCTTAGTTGAATCCCTTATTCCCAAATATCTTTTTCGCTACTTTTATACTACATAATCTTACTACATAATTTTCCTATTCGTGAACTATTTTCCAATTATAATATACACAATTCTTTTTATTTTTACATCAATTGTAACTGCACATATTCTTAGATGTCGTTAATGGCCTGATTTAGGAGAAAGCAATTCACGCTATCGATCGAATTAGAGAACCCAGAAAAGAGACTATAGTTGCATTTTGATCCTATAACTCTCTAATGCGTTACTTTTTTGTCGAAACAAATGGAGTCATTTTCGAAACAAAACAAATTTCCCGACATGCGTAAAAAATTATTAACCAACAGTATTAGATATTTTAAGATTCTGAACTCTGAAACTATGAAGTAAAGATAAATAAAGAATAAAAACTATCAAAAAATATTGGGATTTGTTATAATAAATTTAGCTCTAATGGTTAAAAAATATCCGGAATGTTGGAAAGTTTGTAAATTATCTTTTACAAACCAAAACTTCTGTAATTTCAAAAAATTATAGGACATTTTACTGGAGTCACGAAGGTTCTTACAATGCGCTCCCCCAATGTGATTGCGGTCATCAGAGTCGTCGTCATATTCTACAAGTTTCTCCCATTTACAGCTAAGAACCCACTCAATTATCCCACCAAGATATTTAATGCCACAGCTCCAACCGTCTAGATGATTGGTTGAAGAGAATTAATTATATGGTTATCTGGAGAAAAGAGGTATGATAATGAAAATGTCAGAGTTTGCTCTTCCAGTGAATCCGCACGACAGTTTCAGTCAACCTTTGGAACAGCAGTAATTCATCATTTATGACTCACGCAATTGCTCTTGTTTCTCCTAGTGACGAAAGATATGTTTCTTTTTGTAACTGGTGGGAGTGTATGAAGGAAGTCGGAAGTACTATTGAAATATTGAAAGCAGAAAGGAAGAGAGACAATTGTCAGAGAAGTAAGATGGTTCGGTAGAAATGGAAGTGAAATTACAGCCCTTGTCTTCCGAATCTGCTATCGTGCTTTTCGTTCGTTCTCTTCCTGGATTTCCTCGGGGCGTTGGCGTTTTACTCCGCTTACGATAACTAACTGTTGAGGATATTCATTTCCCTGCTGATGATAAAGCTTACAATCATTTGATGTATTATTTAATAACGTTGTTAATTTTTTATTGAATCAAGCCACTGAATATAAATAGTTAGCTGTGTTGGAGTGTACGCTCTCTACGTAGCACTCACACCGATATTATTCCTCCGGTTTACCTCGAATACTTCTAACTGGTAACTCGTTCCTTGTTTGTTTCCGACGACTAGCATAATATAGCAATTTGTATTCAGATAAATTTAATGCTTATTTAAAAATTTAATTTAGAAAGTAACGCATTAATAAAATTGCTATGCATAATAATGTATTCAAACTTATTTTGTAATTAAGTTTTATAGAAAATGTTAAAACTTTTTTAATCACAACCGAATATTGTTTCTTCGTTAAAAATACAATGTCGATTAAGTTGAACAAAATTTCGTTTTATAATGGGACACAAAACACCATTAGCTGCAAATAATATAGATTAACATACTACCATTTTGCTGAAAGAGGAACTACTAAAACTTCATCACATAGATATTAAACCTTAATGTGTAATGCGTGATATTTCCAAAAGTAAAAAAAAAGTAGAAAGAAATTCATTTGTGGTCACTAAAGCTGGGATAATTGCGTATTTCATTGGAGAAAAATAAGTCACTTTCATGAAAAAGATTGGATTGATGGATTCATAAAAGAGCATTTTCTTCTTCGATGGAGGCCAAAATATCTCGTAATTCGACTCCTCGCGAACGCGGAGCGTCGCTTAAGAGTCTACGGCACGAACATTTTGGCTTTGATGAAAAGAATACATGTTTCAGTTAATCTATACGTTTCTCTAACGACTTGGGTGGGTTAGAATATAAAGGAGAATATCTAACCAGAGAAATGGAGTTACATTAAAGCACAACCTTATCGTGAGTAGACGACAACGTGAGTCGTCAAATTTTGATTTGATGCACTTAACGTTCTCCCGAAAGGCTTTCCGTACTTCCCGAACGTGTAACTCTATTATAACCTCTGCTCCATTATCAGTGAGCTCCATTACCTTTCTGACGCGCATTTACTGAGCAGCCTCGCACTCGTATCGTTCATGAATAATTTTGGTGAGGAAGCTCTTATGTGAAAAATAAATAAAGCACAAACCATTTACTACAAGTACAAGTTTCCTTCTTACGTTACCGGAGTCACAAACGAAAGAAACAAATTCTCATATTGCATATAATCCATTTAATATAAGCGAACACTATTCCTTGTATGTTTTCTGTGCACCAGTAAATCATTGATGATTCACTAGAATTAAATGTCTGTTTGTTGCGTAATGACGTAATTTTCCCCCTTGTGTGTATTCCACTGAGAGGTTTATATCGACCTAATTTTTTCCTTCATTATTCCCACTCCCGAAAATTTCCTTTCTCAACATAGTATTTATAATTCATTGCGTGAAGAGTAGATTTGATTGTGGATTGAAATTTCAAGAAGACCTCCAATATTTTAGATGGAATTTCATGAGAAAATCCTGCATTGCGTATCTAGTTTATTCATAGCTACGGTATCTAAGGTAGAGAAACTCATCCCGGAGTGATAAGGTAGCATCGAAATGGAAATATACCTTGTGTTTGACCTAATACGAACTCAACTTACGATCCGAATCGCCTTATCGCTACTTGCATCTCGAAAAGGTCTGGCTAAGATCACGCTACTGGCTTTATAGCATCATGTGCGTTATAAAGCGCAATGATACGATACCAGGTGGACGAAGAAAACGACAAAAAAGTGTTTTAAGAGTAAAATGTGAACACAGTTTTAATCTTATGATTTAAAATATAAATTTATTTGAAAACGAAGACTGTGACACCAATTATAACCTCAACAATGTAAAATATTTACGTTGTAACCTTCAGTTTTATTTGCATTGTATTGAAAGGAGGGGGGAAATACACATATGATTTTGTAGGTACGGCTGAAATTAAATGTGATACATAAATTGAAGAATAAAAATTACAAAGAATTGTGCTTAGGAAATGAAGATAAAAATATTAATTAGTTCAAACTTTCAAGTTAATAATTTAAAAACTATCGATTAAAAGTTAAAATGTAATAACAGGAAACAATTAAAATTTAATCACAAATTAATTTAATTCATGTTGGTTGAACTTAAAACGTAATTTTAGTAACTTTGGTTCAGAAAAACATATTAAACATTTTAAATATACTTAAAAATCATCTTAAAAAATATAAATATTCTACTTAAATTACCTATAAAGGGCAGCAATAACAACAGTTTGGACATCGTATTCGTTACTTTGAAAAATTCTGAACCCTTTCAAACACAATTTAAAGTTTTGTACGATTCATTTCATAATTAAGAGTACCTCTCATGCCATTTATCCTTTTTTTGTGTGTAAATATATTGTGAAACAATAGTAATTTTAGTTGGGGTAATTCACGGGATTATAGATGTTCTTACCTGGATCTCCCACGAATACTCAGTCACCTTCCTCAGTTCAGTGTTTGGGATGATCAAATATTTTAAAAGTTTTTGCATTCGAATTTGGAGAGTCGCGTCGTACTACTTCAATTGTTTTGTAATCCATTTGGAGAGGTTATTACTACTGTTGAGAATTGTTACCGCTGCCAAATTTCCATAACTCTTATCATTATATCTAATCTTACTTTTGGTACTTTTTTAGAGAAATGAGGGTTATCGCGAAACTAAAAAATACCAGTGTTCAAAATAAATTATCACCCAACTTAAGGTCAATATTAAGATACAAGATTTTGATCAAATAACAAAGAACTTTCCACCAACGGAGTTAAGGTGTAATTAATATAAAAGATAACTGCAGGTAATGTATACTCATGTACTCAGGTAACGCGTTTATTTAACCTCGCGTTAGTGTGACAAAATAATATAACCTACTTTCTGTGGCCGGTCTCTCTGACCAGTTTCTTTATTTGTTAGCTTTTGGAACGTAAGTTGAACTCTAATGCATACAATATATGCAAGAATCAATATGCAGGACGAAACACCAGTATTTCATCCATTATTAATTAGATATTTCAATCTGGAACAGATACAAGTAGTTATACGCAATGTGATAATTGTCACTAACCCAATATCAAATAATGTTATTTTTTCCATGTGATTGGCGAAAATTTACTTTCAATCTTTGCATAATATTTTAATCAAGTTACATTCAATGGTCACGACACAAAATATATATTGACTACATCCTTTGGTTTATTACTATCATCGTAATCAATTTTTCAGGATGTTTTCGCTTTCTCAGGATTATTATCACTGGTTTTTCGTCGAATTATGTCTTCATCAAGACTTTTCAGATGTAGCTATTAAGAAATATAGTCCAAGAAGGCACAACATGTACTGCTTACGAATTTCCACGGTGGGAAAAATAAAAAGCATAGTTTTTTTCAACCGGTCTTAGAGACCGGGTCACATCAATGGGGGGTTAATTGTGACCGGCGATCAGTGTGTTACGCATTTCTGCACGAACTTTCCTTCAGTTGTTAGCCTCCTGTTACAAGCGTGCATTTTTTTAATTGTCGGGTCCTTTTTTCCTTTGGTTATGTTCGACCAGCCGGTACGTGAGGGGTCTGAGGTTTTCCTCTGAATGCACAGGAGACAAGTGACGGAGGGAAGGGAGGGAGGATTAGGGTGTGTGGGGATGAGGGAGTGAAGCTTGCAAGATGCGTTGTGGTGGTCCTCCTACATTATTCATAGTTTGCTCTGGAGCCCCCACCATTGATTAATCGATGTCACCAAGAATAATGGAACACGAGACCTAACACGCCAGGCGTATTAAATAAAAGGGTAGTTTATTAACCTTCTACGTCGCTCTTCTTTACGTCAAGTGATGGACATTAACAAGTGATTGCCATTAGCAAACATACATCGGTATTTCAGACCATTTAATGTTTTATAAGGAAATTGATGGTTGTTCAGATTTCCTTTTCAAGCAGAATTTATCCATTGTTTTCATAATTGTAATTACTAGTGTGATTACTATTCATTTTCTACACCAAGAAAAGTGTGTGCAAATCTTACCTAGATTAGTTACAATTAGGATGAAGTTACAATTTTTAAATGAACTGGTAACATTTGCATTTAGATCTAGATCTATTCACCCGAACACTGTGGGAAAGTGTTGAATAAATCTAGATTCCGGACAGAGCATGATAATAATAATAATAATAATAATAATAATAATAATAAATAATTGTGTTCATGGATGAAGAAGAGCTGCGGTGGTTCTTTAACGTAGAGAAGTTCTTTACTTTGAATTATGGAGAGTATAGTTTTCGTAAACCAATTCATTTCATTCCATTTATGATTTTCTTAACATTTATCTAAAAATAAAATGTCTTTTTGTAGCCTAACCCTGTCGATTTTATTCAATTTGTTTTGATTTAACGTAATTCACTTTAGCTGAATGGGACATAGACGTAACTAGACATTAAAGGACTCTTCCTTGAAGTATTCGATATTGTTAAGACGTTTTCGACACATATTCAGATGATCGAAATATAACACAGAAATAAATTATTGTAAGTAAAGTTCAACTACAATACACATAAAACGTAATAGCACAAATTCAACATACACTTATTGTAGTGGCAAATGCAGATTGATTTGTGATTTTATTTGTATACAATGGTTATGTTATTTACTTGATTAGATATCTCTATTTTCTTTTCGAAAATATCCCACGGAGTAAAGAAACAAACTAAAATACAAAAGAAAAAAAGAGGCTTTCCCTAGTTCTTTCATAGATGTGAAGCGGAGAGTGGTGGAATACGAAAAGTGGAAGGATTGATTTGTTTACCTTTTTACATTGTCTTCTTTTACTCGTACTTATGAAGCATTTCCTTCCCTTTAAATGGGAGACGGTTCAGCTCAAATGAAGCAGGTTTAACTGTTCGTATAGACGTGTATTTTGTCTGCAGGATTTAGAGGAGAATTCACTCCTAATGATTCCTCAATTGACAATCTCTTAAGATTACAGTTAATGGAACTGTAAATGTTCCATCGACAATTTGGTCTTTAAAGACACTCTTGCCTGAAATGCACCTTCAGATATTATTCAAACCAAAACCTCCAGATATTAAGTGATTAGAAGAACTTAAATTCTCTCCAAATCTCTTAGAATGGAAATTAGAACTCGATTGAAGTCCGATGAATAGCGTCACCGATATTGCGCTACGCCCCGGATTTCATGTTCAGAAACGTGTCACATATAAAACAACCAATTTTGAAAGAAAATATCGTCATCACTTGGGGAAAAATTGCCAAAGTTCTATGATGAGATTTGATTTCGACGATTTTGGATTGATAATGTAATTAATTAATTATATGACGCTGTCGGATTCCTGCACCCTACAGAAAAGCATATTTCTTGCATCCAACTCAGAATATTCTATTTCGCTTTTAAAAATTATATCCAAGAAAACAAAGGTCTTCCTTCAACGACGAATAAACATTGACGTGGCACTTAATCCCTGAATGTCACTCAAAAATTAAATATTGAGCAAGATTGAACACTTACGATATCGGATATTCCCAACATTCAAATTACTCAATTTGGAGTAGTTAACCCAAATATTTAAGAGACTCCGACGAATGAATGGAAAGGTGATAAAAAACCATGCCGTATTATTTACAAGAAGAACGTTCGTGATTTTTTCTTCTTNGGAAAGGTGATAAAAAACCATGCCGTATTATTTACAAGAAGAACGTTCGTGATTTTTTCTTCTTCTCATAAGTAACATAATGTATTTCAATGTACATCATACTGGTATAAAATAAAGCAATCTTGCATGGAATAAATGCAAAAAATAAGAATATAAACTTGCATATTTCATTGTATCCGTACCCCAGTGTCAAATCATTGATGATCCAGACGTACTTATTCGAATCTGTTACTCGCTATCAATGAACTAGCGCACCTGTAGATGTCTTGCATCACAGAAGAAACGTTGTGTTTTATTTGTATTTTAAGTGGTTTGCTAAATTGTGGCATGCAGTGAATCTCACTCCTAATATATCTTACTCTTATTATACGAGCAATTATTGTAAGTTTAAATCGGCTATCTCTTAAACTTATGGTGGGATCTTGCCGAGACTTGATATATAGGAGGTTATTAATATCAGGAATCGAACAGCATAAGTGCCAATCTTTTGGAAATCCGTTTCACAAAATTATTACACGGACAATAATTGTAAGTTTAAATCGGCTTTCGTTTGTAAACGAAACACAGTTCCTTCCTTTCTGTCTGATATACATCCATTGGACGCTCACCTACAGGTCACGACATTTGAGTGTTCTGTGTTTTACACTGAAGCAATGCAGAACACTCGCCTCCGATGGCTCAAATGATAAATGACACATTTCCCAGTAGCGCGGGTACCCCTCAGTGTCATATGGATATTCAACGGTATTATAAGATAATAATTCATCAATAAAATGAGAATTCTTTTATAAACATTTACTTGAAAATATTCTTATAATGACAAAATTCGAGCGTTGCTCTGTGTTCTAGAAAAATAATACTAAAAGTTTAAAAAATCCTATAACAAAATTTATTTTTTAATACACAAGAACCTCGATTATCCTGAGTAATGGAGGGGAGGGGTCGCTCGGATAAATGAAAACCACGGTTAATCGAGACACTTTTTATGTAACGAATTAAGTACATTTACATACATACATACATACATACATGTACGTATGTACAATGTACCGTTAACGGGAATTGAAAGATAAAGTAATCAGTCTTTGCTTTTAGTGGTTTGAAATTATTTTTCTTCATTGTTTTTTCTCAAATTCATTATGTTATGGAAGCCAAAATTTTATTGATACTTGATGGTCTCTGTTTCTAGGAACATACGTACAACAGTGGAAATAGTTGGATTTATGTGTGTAATTGGATTTTTTTTTCGGAAGAGTGAACACGACGGTTAATCCCGAATACAGTTAATCGAGACACGGTTAATCGAGGTTCTACTATATATGTTTAACATAAATTTCATTAATTAACAAATTAAATTAACTTATCAAATTAGTTACGAAAAATGTCTATAAATTCATTTATAGAAAACGTACTTAAAATTATTTTTATTATGAATAAATACGAGCGTAGTTCGGGCGCCTGATATTTTATCTTAATTGTTATTCGAAACTGAATTATCTGCTGAAAACTCAGGTCGTTTATGTTATTTCTACACAGAAGATTACAGGTATCAAACAATATCATTAAAAAAATTGTCTCTTTGTTCTTTGTAAAAAAAATACCGGTTTATGGTATACACGTTATTGACGATGCAGAGTCTTCAAACTCATGAAAGAGTAACGTAAGTAATTTTTACTTCAGCGAATATATGTCGCCCAGATGTTGTGATCACTTCAATTATATGAATACCATAAAACCGTTTTCTTACAATGGATCTACAGAGTTCTTGAAATATTACTTTGAGACCATTACGGTAAAGTGAAGTATAACTGGAATATTTGGCACTTGATGTGTGCTATATATCACGTAATATGAAGTAGAGAATCAATCCATCCAGAGTAACCGTTGTCCATTTGTTGAGTGAATCATTTCGCCATCCGGTTCTTCTTCTCCGGAGTCGGAAGGAGCAGTGAGGGTAATCGATTTGAAGGGAGCAGGAAGGAAGGAAGCGGCAGTTCGTAAAAGCTTCCTCTCTCCCGAAGCTACCTCGCTCGTATGAACACTGTCAGCGTCAGCCCACATCCGGCCAGGGAGAATAGGACGCGCATATGGAGGAAGCATTTATAATTCGACTCTCCGGACATCACTGTTAAAAGAGAATGAAAATGAGTCCTAAGAAAGTGGAGATCAATAGATTCTGGATGTTATTTGACGTTATTTCATAAACATCAATACGCATATATTGCAACAAGTAGAAGTGGTGATGGACATTGAAGGTTGTGTGGATTGTATTTGAATGTCATGAATTTTTTAATGAAATTTTTTCCCATAGTCCCATAAAATTTGGACGTATTTTAATTCGGGTTCAAATTATTTATCCTTTTCAAAATTTGTAGATTTGTAAAATGTTTTTCAATAGATTATATCGTTGTTGTCGATGTGAAAAAATTACTGTCTTTTATGGGTGAATGAGCTTGACGTTGTTAAATATAAAATTTTAAAACTTCAAAACATTAAAATTAATTAGAAAGTTTAATAAGATGAATTCATTTTATTTCGAAGATATTTAATCTCGAAATTTTTACTTTATTGGAGTAAATAGAAACTATTTGAAGGAGGTAACAATTTTAAAAATAAACATCTACTGTTATTGAAAAGTATTTATTAATTGTAACTGTTTTTAATTATGTTATTGTGCTAAGCTAAATACATTAACAATAATCTGATGACTTTAATCTAAATTATCACTTATAGACGATTTCTCTGGTGTTAACCCCATTTCCCCTGTTTCAGCATTTAGAGGAAAAGAATGCTGAAACTAAACTGGCATATAAATACTACTCAATCAACTTCAAACTAACCCCTGTTTCGAGGTTAGTTTGAAAATGATTGACTAGTATTTATATGCCAGTACATATAACAGCTCTCTGCTCCACAAAAAAATAACTCCCGGTGGTACTTCACTCACATCAAACACAAATCACCCGAAAGGGGACATTGTACACACAGTATTGATCCACTCCGCACGCATAAATTATGCGCTTGGTTAATTCTCCAACATTAAATGAATGTATGACTTTGACAAATAATTTAACATGTCTCTATAGTGCTCGGTATTGCTTGGCTTCTGGAAATTGGAAATTACGATGTCTGCATACATTGTATAATGCCTGTGTTTGTTTATCTCCCCAACTCTTCCCTACAGTTATCATTTTTATCTTTACGGTGCGTATATAAATAAAATCAGAGTATAATCAATAAAATAAAATAAGTCCATCCAAAGAGCGAACCCTCATATGTATGATCTTAAATTATCCGTTTTAAAATACTTTAACTTTAAACGCCTTCTATTTGGTTGTAAAATTCTAAGGTCTTTACGACTTCTAATTTTTATACAGAAATATCTTAAATTGCAGTAATTAATCTGTTACCTGGCGGTGTGGTTCGCCGCAATTAACAGATTTCTGTACGTTTGTGAACTCCAGATGTGGAAGATATCGACCCACAATAACGTACTTCCTGCGGGAGTCGCCTCATATGAGGGTAATAATCTCTATGAGATCACCTCAGAGGTTTGTGGGTCTCGCAAGTTGAATGTCAATGAAAGACTTGGATCAAAGGTGAGCGGGGAGGCGCAGTACGTAACGCTTCAGCGCGCTGAGCTGAAGGCCCCATGTTCGAATCTCGGTCCGTCTCTCATTTTCAACATAACTTAATTAACTTCTAATTTGCTAAAATAATCGTCATATAGAAGTTGCGTGGCACATTCCATTCTTTGCATCATGAACACTATTCCGAACTACATGCTATGACCTCAACACCTCGCGAGTCCTTAGTCCTCGCCACCGGTGACATTTGCCACCGGAAAGGGTGCGGTTGGGTAAACTGAGGGAGGGAAGTTCTTTCTCATTTAACACCGTGAGCTCCGTCCCGTATTTGCTTCATTTACTTCCAGGCAATTTGCTTCTCGGCTACATGACAGCTCACAGATTGTCCACTGTGGGAGGAGCACAGAGTCCCTGACTTCTCACTCGACCGACCCGAGAAATCTTTCATCTCTTCTCGGCGCTCTCGTTGTGCCAGTTGTCTATAGGTTATTTGTAATAAAAATATTTCATTTAAATATCTCTAATACTCTGACATTTTTTAAATTAAAAAAAACGAGAAATGATAAAAAAACACGACGCAGTTACATAGCAATCACCCAATCTGTTTTAAAGTAAACCCTTTTTGCAGGCATGCGAATTGCGTCATTGTTTTCCCTATCCAGTGCAGATATGCTCTGAAATTACCACTCAAAGGTATCAATCGTAGCATCGATGGATCGGGATTAAACTATTCATTAAATTTCGTAAATAGGAAATAATCTTTCATTTCAATGAGTTTTAAATATTTTATTCAATTAATCGGAATTCCCCAGTCATTTACCTCAAGAAAAATGTTTATAACTTTGACTTTTACGCTTATCACTGGATACTTATAAGACTGCTGAAAACGTGTAAAATGGTCTGTAGAAGATTGTTTTTGTGAAAGCCTACAACATCACGAGACAAAAAATTTGAACAGAGAAAATCACCAGTAATAACATGGAAAACTTAATAATGAATATTCTATATTATATATCGTAGATACTAATGAATTTTAAACATAAATACTGCCTAAGTAGCTATATTAATGAATAAAATTTTTTGGGAGATGACAATTACAATTTTAGGAAGATTTGTACAAAAATCACAAAATGCACCTCGGTAGTGTTAGAGATAATAATTGGACATGTTAACACATCTTTCTTTCATAGCCGTGAAAACGGCAATTGAATAACACACGATGAAGGGTTTCTATGACGTCATTACACTATTTAATTCATTTGGTGTTTTATGAATATCTCTAAGATGTATCCGTAACGCCTATTCCGCGTGCGTCATCGCCATTAACACAATCTCGAACAGATGAACGGTTGCCACCCACAGAAGCCCTCACTCTGCAACACACACATAAACACGTACACGGTTGCTTTGCCGCCTCCGTCTGTTGTGGTGCGCCACTAATTGGTGGCGGTGGTGGGCAGCGAACACCCGTTCCGGCAGTCGCTCGGCGCTTGCCTCCTAACGCGGTCCAGTGCACTGAGCTGCTCCACTTGCAACATTGCTGCTCAACACGATAGGATTTATATGAAGGAATGTTCATGGAAACCATAATTCGATACAATCCTATTCGCGACTACAAAATGAGTACTCTCCACTAGACACTGTCCCGCTTTCTACTGATCAAAACTGAACGAGATATGGAAACAAACTAATCTCATGTCACGCAATCTTATAGGTGTAAAATTATAAATGGATGAAAAATTACTCATACGAGAATTTCGTGGACGCAATGAGGCAATCCCAAAAAAAGACAAAAAATTAAGCATCTTTTTCTGAAGATTTTTGAACGACCTGGCGAATATGTCACACCTACCTTGAAATTCTCTGAAGTAAAAAGTCAGTGAAGGGGCTATTTTTTAATAATTTAAAACAATTTGTATTTGATTATGTGTAAAAAACTATCAGAATGTATAAATATCATAAAGAATAAAGCAGTATAAATTTTCTAATCTTACACGACAACAGTAAAAATTATTCAGTAAAAACTGTTACGTACGCGGTGATATTGGAACGTAAGTCTTTTAATTTTAACACTAATTTAAACTAATTTTAACACATTTTTACTTATTAATAATGTTTTGAAGATTGTATAAAAATAAAATATTGCACGAACAACTCCTGTTTTGTGTCCGTGATAAATGTTTCTCAAGAAATGTGACATCCTAAATTTAAAACATTCATTTATCTCAGTTAAANAATAAAATACTGCACGAACAACTCCTGTTTTGTGTCCGTGATAAATGTTTCTCAAGAAATGTGACATCCTAAATTTAAAACATTCATTTATCTCAGATAAAAAAATTTTGTTCAATGTTGAGGCGCCGGTGTAGCGACACGCTACATTGCGCCAAAGCGCTCAAGCATTTAAATTCAGTGACTTTCTCAGATTTTCACAGAATTTATGTATTTACTGCATGTGAGTAATCTGCATTGATTTATGTCCTATCACGAATTGGTTTAAACTCATTTAACTGTTTCAATCATCACCAGGAGACATGACAAAACGATCATGTATCATATTTCACGTATCTTGTTATGTACGCTTCTCGTTCTCAGTCTGCGCACATTAAATGACCTGTGCCTTTTAAATTGAATCTACGTGTACATAATTTCTTATAGTGTATTTAGTTTTACTTTCTCTTATCTAATTATATTTTGTGGGTAATTCATACCAGAAGACGCTTGCTGCATTTAAGTGTTAATTCCAATCAGATAATTGCAAAGATGAGCAACTTCCCGACACCGGATCCACGAAAATATTAACACATTTTTCAATGTTATATTAAGTATTAAAGTTGAATCATAAACGGTAGATGTAATGTTACAGAAACCTATACATTGAATATGCACATTAAAAAAAAAATCATTAGTTGAAGTCGTGCAGTGTACTCGATGAGACTACAATAACTTAAATTAAAAATAATAAATTTCGAGAGTAGTGTTTAATTATCGAAATTCTCAACATGTTTTCATTGGTTTTTCTCTCATTTGAGTCCAAATATTCAGACGTTCCGCCTTACTTCGTATTGAGCAGCAATATTTTACAATATACCTCACCTCATTCGTAATAATATTTGTAAATTGAATTTAAAAATAGACATCCCACATCAAGATAAATTGCATTTCATATTAAAATAATGCATGAAAAATATGCTTTTAAAGTTTCAGTAATAATAATAATAATAACAACTTAGTGTCAAAATGGCAGTTAAAAACGTATGAGGAAATGGAGAACATAAAGCTTTACTCGCCAGAGACAAGCAAAATATCACCCCTTGAATCCCAACCAAATATTATTATCCAAACCTTTAAAAGCAGATAAATTAATAGACCTAGATTTGAATCTCAAACCGAGAAAACCATTATTTGTAGCAGTAAAACCCTATTGAAAAGTTGTCTCTGCTCTAATTGATAGATCGTGGTAGAAATTAGAGAGCAGCTCTCTGCGAATAAACCTATTGCAGAAATGCAAATCTATTTCTCGTCTCGTGGGACTCGTTAAGCTTCTGTGAGATTCCCTCTGCTAATAAGTAAAGGATTTGCATAAAGAACGAACGTCAATTATTCGGGATGTGCTTCAACTATGATTACGCGAGATACATTCTCCGAATCCGCTCACTAAACCGTGTTCTAGTAAACGCAAATTAATATCCGTTGTTCTATTTTAATGCTTTAGAACTCCGTTCGCTTTCTTGATTTATCCTATTTAACATGTTTGCCAAAAAAAGTAAAAAAAGTTTCAAAAATAATTACATTTTCAAGTATTTTCTTTATCAGGCGCGAAGTTCTAGCAGTGTTCCTTTATAATAATTCAGTGGTGAAAGTGAATGAAACTTTGGGAATGTCGAGGTACACGGTAAATTCACCCAAGAATAATTTCAGGAATAGGATAAAAAGAAAGGATCAGTCTACGGCAATTTCAAAAGTGGCTTTGATGCCGAACGAAGCCTCATTATCCGTTGACGTATCTCCCTGTCCGAAAAAAACACATTTCATCTACTCGCCAGTCAAATATAGGCTAGAGAGAGAAGACGGGAGAGATACGGTGGTTGGTCAATATTGAGATAGAAAAATATCACCGTATTTTGAAGTCGTAGATGAGGAATAAGTGAGTTTAGTCTTGTCTGTGTGTGTCGTAGAGACTACAGCCTTAACTTTTCTAAATCCTGAGTTTTTCGATTAAATCTATTTAAAAAATTAAATCGTTTATTAACTCTGGAGACACCCTTAAAGGTTTCATTGCTAGGGATCCACAGGAAATTGCACTCCCCCTCACTCCCTTTTGACGGCACTGGCTATAGAATGTGTGCCGAGGCTACCTCTAAATCGCCAGCCATTATGAATCGACGAGATCCCACAAGCAGCGGCACAACGCGCCTGCCTTTCCCCTGTCCCCTCAAAGCGGGACTCGTCGTGCCCCTGGACTGAGCTGGTGGGAAACGCTGCACTGCTGGAATACGAATGCCAACAGATGCGAGAGCCAGTGCCACGCCCTACAACACAGGCGCCGCTGTCACAAATACTTCAACTCTTCAATCATCATCGCGCCACTAGATGGAGGTCTCGTATGCAACAAAGCGGTAGTCGCTCTTGGTTCACTTATGGAAAATGAAGCTTCTTATATAAATAGTAGAGTACGTCTATCATTATTATCCCATCCTGGTCCGAGTTTTTCTCCGGTTTTCCTTCGGGTAGAGACGAATTTTTTAACAGGTTATTGTCTAGGGGTGGTGTCTATTGAAATAACAAATCTCGAATTTCATTAATAGTTTCGATTAATAAACAATATTTAACGAAGAAACTATAGTTTTGATAATGATGCGTGCTTTTGAAATAACATTTTTGTGTTTTATTAAAAGCAAATTTATTGGTATTCTATTAATATTATAACACGAACCGAACTATTTTTATTCTTATCTTAGGAGTAAAGTGCTGAAATGTTAAATCCTTAGCCTCTGCCTTAGGGCGCTTCATCGAAATTGATGGGATGGTCATTTCCTTGCTTCTTCCGGAGAGTAAGTTAGTTTATTGTCCTCCACATGGTCATACGCAGTTCGTATTGGTTTTTTGATAATAGATTTATTATTATTAAGTAATAAACTTTTAACACTTTTAATAGACACATTTTTACTATACGAAGTATAAGCCAGGATTTTGGTGTTCAACAAGTGTTAATACAAATATCATGAATTGAAATTGTAAAATGTTTCAACAAAAAACAAAAAGGACAAACAAACGTGTAAAATATTATAATAATGTTGATAAAAAAATACCCAATAATTTATTCGTATCCCAACGTAAGTTTCAATTGCCCAATATGTGTATCATTTCGGACAAGTAGCGTTACTTTCCCTGACTAATATCTAGATATTCTCCCAATTCTGTAAATTTGGGGATTTGCCTGTAGATTTCCTCGTTTGGTTTTGAGTAACGTATTCCATTCTTTATTATTGGGTCTAGGGTTTTTCTCATAATTTTACGTTCTTTAATTTCTAGCTGTAGTTATAATGTTTTATGTTGAAGATTAAGACTTTCTGACGCATCAAGTGCTTCTGGTTTGATGACTCTTTTGCAATGAATTTTGCAGTTCCAGGACAATGACTTTTTGTTATAGATCTGTTTTGTTAATTGAAAAGCAGTTTTCGTTTTCTGAATTCTGGTTTTTAATGTTTTCTTCTCATTGCAATTTTCAGTGATTTATTCTCTTAGGTATTTTAATTCTTTAACACCGGATAATTTATTATTGTAAATTTTAAGTTCATATCTCAAGTAATGAGTGAGGAAGAGGGAGACTAATAACCCCTCTCTAAAAAAACGTGCTTGATAATAACCCTGTGAGAGCCTCTTGGTGAATATCTCAACTGCTGTGAAAGGATAGAAAACGGAAGTGCAACTCGGAGCTTAATGGATCTCGAGTCAAGAATCAAGTTAGTCAAGATAATTTCACTCTTGTGCATGTATTGAGGTGAATAGTTTTGTATTTGTACGTACCTCACACTCTTCAAAACCGCTTTAGATGTAAAATAAATTAAATGGAAGACATATGAACTGACGGTGATGTAAAGTTAATTTATTTTCTTCAGTATGTAAAATTAATTTAATTTAATGTTGCTTTTATAACCATCAATTACATGTGGCTGATGGTAAAAATGTCAAGTTGAATTTGTATATGTAATTTTAATTTGTAAATTTGTAATTTTTAAGTAACTATATTTCAGTAACTTGTCCATTTTGAGTTAAAAGAATTAGCCATTTTTAAGTTTATTTCATTGCTCAGAAAAATTGTTCAAGTCGATGTTATTTTGTAGTTTTCAGTTAATTAATTTCAGACGTGACGAAGCACGACTATTTTTCCTTCCATATTTCTCAAAAGGACTGCGTTCGACTCTGATGTTATTGATGTTTTGATAAAAATACATTGTTCTTTTTGCTTCAGTTGCGGCTAACGTATATACGGCAATTACGGCTGACGTACATTCTAGTTTATATATCGTATGTTTATTGTACAATTTTTTGAAAATGAATAAATTCATACTATTATTGTCATAATATGACAATCTTGTGGAATTAAATTTTTGTGGCTGTACAATATTTAACAAAAGTCTCTTATTTTCCACTAAGTCAGTGTTTCCTTTTTATCAAAATAATTTAAAAGGTTTTAAAGGTCCACCCAACGCTAAATGTGGTGTTATAGGAGCAATCTTATATTTTGGGACATCTTCTGGAATATCTTCACTTTCCAGCGTCAACTGGTTAACCCCTAGATTCACTGCGGTATATTCTGAATACTTTTCTGATTGTACAGTTCTGTAAATTGTTCCTATTTTTGTTCTTTCCTTCGTTCTATTGTTTGCGGACTTCTTTCCTTGTGACTTGTATGTATTCAGGTGACTCAAAAATAGTTTTGGTCTTCACACATGATTGCCGTCATGAACGCAAGACAAATTCAATGAGTAATTGCCTCACATTCATACTCAAAAATCCTTGATTTGGGCATTTACAGGTTAACTTTTTAAAAACGCATTACCTTCATTTTACAATATTTGAATTGATTTCATCAGTAGATCAGATTCATGAACATCTGTGGTTATTTTCCGCATACTCATAATATATCTAAACACACAAAAAATTCCCCTAATAGCCCATTTCTTTTAAAATTATTTATCTTCGACTGATGGCGAGGTCGCCAAACCTTCAAACGAAATTTTAGGTTCGAACCTCTCGTGTGTGAATTTAGTTTTAGGAATCCGATCAAATTAACATCATCTCTCGACATTAAAATTTTGAATCACATTAAAATGTTATGATGTATTTGTAAATTTATTTATAAACCACTCTTATTTTTAAACTTATAAGATTATTTCGTGTGTTCTTAATTACTAGAAGACAGAGGTGTCACATTATTTTCATATATTTAAAGAGAGAGAGAGAGTTCGGATCTGTGACAAAAGATAATCTAACTATTTTAGTAACGTCTTTCATTTCAATTCTCGTTTACTTGAATTCGTTGTTAATGATTCAAAATTGGCTCCCTATTGTCTTTCCTGCACCCGAAGTCTAACAAGATGTATTGTCTCGAAAGAAAAAAAATCCTTTGAGTTACCGAAAGATGACGCACCAGCAATTCATCTTGTATGAGCGATAGAAGAATCATTGTCTACTGACAGAATAAATCGAGTGATCTACTGCAATGCTTATTCACATTGTACACGTAGGCTCTCCGACTAATTCTTCCAGACGCCTAAATGAACGAATGTGTTTCAATTGTCCATGCAGCGAAAGGTCACACGCATATTTCAATTTCTTGAAAACAATTTTGTTAAGGATCCTGTAACTATTCATGACTATATTTATTGTCAATGATTCATTCATAAAGCAGTTCATGATGAGTAGTTCCTGACCAGAAATGTTAAATAAATTTCATGAATTTTTTGAGTTAAGGTCTGAAATTAAAACAGTTTTATTTACTTGCCATCGTTTCGAACAAATAAATTTCCCGTGTATTGTTACGTGTCTCAGTTGCGAAGANTAAATAAATTTCATGAATTTTTTGAGTTAAGGTCTGAAATTAAAACAGTTTTATTTACTTGCCATCGTTTCGAACAAATAAATTTCCCATGTATTGTTACGTGTCTCAGCTGCGAAGAAAAAAATGGTTTTGTCGAAAAAGCTATTTAATGTTTGAGCCTAATTCAAAAAATTTACGTAAATTATTACATAGTTCCTATTTTCTATAACCTCAATGTCTTGAAAATTTACTGCCAGCATGGGGACATACAGAGACAACCACTCTTAATGATATTTACAGCTCATTAAGAGCATTTTTGCTTTATTAATAATGACTTCAAACTTCATTTCTTTGTGTAATGTGTTAATTTTGGTGATGGAAGATTCAAGATTTTACGTTTGAATTTGAGACACGCGAGTGACATATGAGTAGGAAAGTGGGAGTGTGATGATTCTCTATTATTTAGAACAGTTAGTATACTAGAAGTACTAAGTCCACAATACTTCCACTTTTAAGTAAAATAAACATGCTTTTATCAGAAATGCATTACGAACATTGTAGTTTGTCCTCTTTCCTAGTTTATTTCGTCCTCGAGGGAAGGAATACTTCAAGCTGGTTATCTCATAAAGCATTTATCAGAAGATTCCGCCGGTGCATTCCCGGCCGCTGCTGCGAGGAGCGGTGCCTAATATCAGGTGGAAGGAATGCCCCTCGGATGCCCTGCATTCACACACAGACTTTGCTCCCCCAAGCAAAGCTTTATTTCAACATTTCTATTATAATTACCAGGACACAGATTTTACATGTTTCACATATTCTATCCTGACTTTCTATGACATTTATTACTAGGATGTTAACATCGTGAGACATTTTATTTTTATTTTAAAGTGCATATAAATGCATATTTTTGAAAATATTTGTTTGAATGTAATTGCGTATTTTTAAGTCGATTATTTGAACTCTATAATTTTTAGGTGAAATTGCCGTAACAATCAGAATTTATATTTAAAAATAGCTTA